>CM032228.1:207572500-207677500 GCA_019009955.1 Riptortus pedestris | reverse complement strand
GGAGGGGGGGTTTAGAGGGGAGGATTTTCGAAAATTCGAAATATCTCCGTTACTATACGTCGGACCGAATAATTGTACAGAATCAATCTTATTGCAAATTAAATTTACTATAAATATTGATATATACATCTTTTCTCTATCTTGAATATTAACCGAGATATTTGCATTTGTATTCTGCGTGTGCTCACCAGTAGGCTATGTTCGGACTTTCCGCCGAGAGCTCTGGCGGCCGTTTCCATAACTATTCGTCCCTCGTGAATAGGTTTAGAGGTTAGGTTAACTGTTTTTTTGGGGCTAGAAACTACTGGGTTATTACGCCCTAAATAATGTTTTAGGTTTAGAGGTTTCTTACTACTACAGTTGTTATTAGGCAGATTTCTCTATTGTAAAACTTCACGTGGGAAATCTGCTTAGTTTACGCAGCCCCTGCGTGACGGACTTTTTTCCAATAGCTTCCGATTGAGTGGACCCAACGACTTCCGCCTCCAGCAATGCTTCTAGCATCCCTTCCTCCTCAAAACAGTATAGGTTTGACCTTCGAAGTTTTTACACAGTGCGTTCCTTGTGCTAAAATCACCCCACAGGTGCACCGCGACCAAAATTGTAATTATTTCAATTTATTTTATTTCTATATTTAATCTATTTATCTTTGACATATTTATCATTTGTCGTTTGTAGTGCCTTGATTGTTTTTGAATAGTTAAAAATACTTAAAAAAAAGGGAATTCACCTCTGAGGTGACCGCGACTAACAATGCATTTTTAAAACATTATTCAGAAAAAATGGACCAGGAAATACGTATTATTTGACATGAGTAATCAAAATGACATTGCTAGACTCCGCCACACATTATTGGATCCTTTCAAAAAAGACGATAACATACAGAACGACACAATTCGGAATTTGAAGACGGCTTGGAAGAACTGAGTATAGACTCAGAGACTGAATAAAGTGACGTGGAATCGGAAAGTGGTGGGGAGGATGAGCATTCACACGAAAAATATGTTGCATTGAGAAGTGTGAAAAGAAAGATCGTTGACCGTTTTGAGTGGATGAATACCCCTTTTAATAGATTAGTAAAATAGGAAAACAAAATTTATTGACACACCTTCCGTGAGTGAAAGGGGCGGCATCGGAGGCTACTAATGAACTTGGCTGCTGGTTCTGTCTCTTTGATGAGGCGATTATTAGTAGTATTGTGCACTGGACATAGGAAATTCATAAAAATCGTTAAGCCAGACTTCTCTAAGCAGAGGGATCCCAAAGAGACAGACTTCACAGAAATAAAATCCTATATAGGCCTTCTTTACTCAGCTGGCACATACGGAGGAGCCAGAATGAATTTAGAAGACTTTATGTAAACAATTTGGGCAAGAAACTCACCTAAGTAGAACTAAATGGCACTAAAAGATTTGACGTGAAACGTTTTAATTTCCTTTTCTATCTTAAATGTTTTCTTGTATTTGTTATTCCTGCAGAAATTAAATGATTAAGTTGTTCTAAACTATTCTTATTGTACTTTTTTATATATATTTTCTAGTAGCACCTAAAAGTAGTACCTAAAGAATCCATTCTTCATAAATTGTTTCATGTTCCCTGAAATGAATTAATATTTTTGATAGTTGTAAGACATATTCATTAGCGTTACTTTGCTAACTTTTAAAATAAAATAGTATTACTATTTGTTTAGATAAGTATCTATATTTGTTTAACTCTATTTTTGCTCTAAGAAGCAGTTTTACCAACATATTTCTCCATCGTCACCTCATAGGTGACTCGCGCCTAGAGTCGTTTGGAAATGACCCGCGCCTAACGGAGGGTTAAAGAAAAAAAAGTTAAATTAGCCACTTACACCAAAAGAAAATATGGGAAACTAAAAATAAGTCCAGGAAAACAATTAATCCCTTCTAAAACATGGAGTAATACAAATTAATGCAATAAAAAATTAAAAATAATGTAATAAAAGATGAAAAGAAAATGGAATCAAAAATGTTGGAGCTGATAATAAATAAATCTACTGTAACTTCAAAACGGAGCGAGTGGTTAATCATTTTGTCTGCCCATGTTGCCACTGTTAACCATCCATTTGAAGTTGCAAAAAAGCTGTAGAAATTCACAGCCAGCAATTGCATGGCTCGTTAAGTGAAAGAAATAGTGCGAAAAAGGTGTTATATCAACTCCAAATCCCAAAACTGGGTGAATGTTGAATGTGAATACTAGTCAGTTAGTTGGACGGGAATGACACAAAATTAAAATCATGCCATAAGTGCTTGGTCAAAATCATGTGTAATCCACCCAGTTCAAAAAAAGGCACGGATAATTGTAAAGAGTGTCTTGATCTGTCACTAAAAGATGCTCTGACTAAAACATTTGATAATGAAATAATATACAAACACTGGGTTACTTTTGACAAACGTACAACGATAACAATGGTTAAAAGCAGAGGTCAATTTCAGTGAATTTATGGAGAACTTTTTTTTTTTTTATACGAACCAATAGTCATCCCACTATACGACTTGATACATCAGTAGTCAATTATTGTCTTTAACAGACACATTTTTTTTTTCATCAAATTGAAAGGAGTGTTTATGAGACTTTAAAATGTAAATTTTTATAAAAATTTACATTTTACAACCATAGTCATGGTGCATATCAATTTTAAGAGCATGCAATTTTAAATAGAATGTCACCAATTTGAACTCTGTTAAATAAATTTCTGTATCAAATTTTTGACAGTCGTTTGCTCAAAAACTAAAAGCATTAAAAATTTTAAATTTCCGTTATTCTTTTTAGTTTGACCGTCATTACGACTCTATAAAAATGATCAATTTCTGAGATGCCAAGGTTCTGATAACCGGTTCATGTGACCCGGAAGTGGAAAGAACACTGAGGAATTCAGATCCGATAGAGATCCGACCCGTCTCAAGGGTCCCCCCGGACTGGGCTAGACAAGTATCAATATAGGATTTCGGCCCCTCATTCTATGTTAAGATATGCTGGAGAAGTGGTAGAAAATACCATGACACGCTTCAAATCCAGAAAATATTGATACTTGATAATTATGAATATGGAATTATTGAACTCAAATTTCCTCCAAATATTCAAACGTGAAGGCACTCAAGTTTTCTAGGTGAAATTTTCCTTAACTTGTCTCTCTTCTTTCCTGTAATTACAACCTGAACAATCAGTATCCTTTGCCGATTAAATGAAGGTTATAAATCATCGTGTATATCGTATATATATATATATATATATATATATATATATATATATATATATATATATATATATCGCCACATTCTATGTCCGTTTTCGCTTGACCGAAATATTTTCATACCTCAACCATGGAAGGCTCGAACAATGCGTTAGGAATTCATTCCTCAGATATTTTCCCCCCTTTGACCCAGTTTATTTTTTATTTTGAAGAGCCCACAGAATTATTATTAGATACAAAATATTCTTTTCAGCTTTCTATTTTGGGTTTGTAAACTATAGGCTATGATGATTATTCACTTCTTTTTCTTTCAGTTTTGAATAATTGTCTCCTTAAGCAACTAAGAATAATTAAAATGAAGTATATATTAGTTTCAACACTTTTCTTGTCAGTAGACTCTTCGAATTGTATTGGCTACTACGTTACCTTTAATACTATTGAGGGTTCACTAATAATAAAAACTAGAAAAGTGTTAAGTAATTTTTCGAATTAATTAAAAAATATTCATTACTTATGTATTTGCAATCTATGTTAGCATTCTCTTCATTCTTTGATGTTGGTTCTTCATTCTTTGATTGTTGATGTATGAAATCTTACAATACTTACTCTGGCATCCGATCGTTGTCATTTTTGCTATCAAAATAGCAGTTGGTATTTTTGCACGAAACTCAATTTAATTTACAGAGTATGCTGCGGTAGGTCAAGATAAATAAAAATTCAAATGGTTCATAGAATCATATTAATGCCCGACTAGTTTCACGTCCAGTTGAAGCTTCTGCAGGATCATTATTCAATACGTGTTCAAATCACGACTACTTTTTGAGGTATTAAACTTGTTAAGTCAGGCAAAGGCTATAATAAAATGATTGAATTAGTCGTTTGAATTTCTTTTTATCTCGTTTTATTATTTCATTATAAAGTGAATTTATTTTAAGTGATCTTAAAATAAATTTGTCCACTTCTTTATGGAGTTAGACCTTCGGATCATGTCCTATTTGTTCTAATATTAGGAACAATGAATGTACTTATGCAATTATAAATGAATTCTAGCCAGAAATCCCTGTTCATACTATTAACACTCCAATACACGCGCGTCATCTCACAGATGACCAGTTCTGTTTTTTCGTCATAAGTTTGATGGAGGGAGGAGAGCCTGGTCCCCCGCCCTAGTATTCCTCAAGCTCGCCTAGCTCGACAGTTCTGTTGCCGGTGAGCGTGCGTCCAGTGCAGTTTGCGCGTGTTTTGGCCGAGAGAATCTCACAGATCACACCCATGTAAAAATGTAAGTTTTTCATAATGCCCGATTTCGATGTGGCTGGTATCAACGGCCAAGCCATTAGTCTGGGGAACGGACAAAACGTACCAAATCGACGACTTTTCCTTCGTGAACTGGGGAATGAACTCATCAGAGATCAGTTGATTATGCGAGTGCAGCTCAGCAATTTGCCACGCACTATGACCTCACGTCTTCGAGAACTCCTTCTCAATGATCAAATGCCACCACGAGCTTCAAGCAACTCAGCAGATTCTGATGCTGGTGAACGACAGCGCTGCGGATTTTGCTTGGAAAATAAAACAAAACAATACACCAAATATTCTTGCAAGGAATGTGGCCAATATTTATGTCTGCAACACTGTGCCTTTTCTTGTGCTGATGGATGTAACGTGGGTGTGGGTAATGAAAGTGATTCAGAGTGAAATTTAAGTTTAATTTTTTTAAAAGCAAAGGTTCTTGTTTTTTTTATTGGCCATTTCCATTTGTTTGAGTAACTTTCCAAATTCTAGAAATGAGGCTCAATTGTCAATGTGTTCATACATTTTACATTATTATTATGTTCTCTGAAACTATCATACAAGATTGTAAGATCTTGCAAGACAAGAGTTGTATTCCTAGGTTTACTAGTTGAATTACCTTTTTCAAGCCAGTAATAAGGAATAAAATTGAAACTAAGCTACCGTGGCAACTGTGTTACAAAAATTTAATATTTTTGAAGATTTATATACAGATAATTTTTTTCAAATACAAATTTATGAACATTTATGAACTTTTTCATTTATCTATGCACCATTATTCCTGCAAAATTGCGAAAAAACAATTATATTATTCACTTTTGACAAATAAGTGAACAGTCATCTGACAGATGACACGCGTGTATTTATGTCTTACTAGGGGGCGCGTGTATTGGAGCGTTAAGCATCACTTAAATTAAACTTTTCCTTATCCTCTGTGGGACTGGGTTTTATTCTAACAGAATCAAAAGCTACAGTTAATGATGCAGTAAATGTCTTCGCACGAGGAGATGTCTCCTCGCGATGTAATTTGAGAGAGCTCAAATTAACCTTCTTTTTGGATATGTACCACAGAAATGTATAGTGTTGTTTCTGGTCTCATAGTTTATTGGCATCCCTCCTCAATTATATAAAAAAGGAAGATTTTGGGGTAATTATACTACGTGCTCCAGACGTCATAACTTTTTATGTCACTGTCTCTTTCTCACACACACTTCGCGCGCGCACGGGAATGGAAATCCAGGAACACAAGCATGCACACTCTCTCAATTCATAATGATTTATTTATTTGTTTAACGTACGTCGGTGAAGATCCTCGCTCAGGCTGAGAAAATGGGAAATCTCTCCAAGACTGGTCATGTCCATTTAGAACGTACTATCCAATAATAATAATACTTATTGTCGATTTTTTTATGGTCCACAAGTTGAAAATGAGTTGCTCTACCACTGTCTTTAATTACAAGATGCACTTAAAATAAATTGTGTGGATCAATCAATCATTAGAATTAAACATTAGCATTGCTTATCTTCCATCATAAGAGCTTCATGCCATTTTGCTATATTCCTCATTTAAATAAACAAAAAACATCTAATATATAAACAAAAGTAAAAGAAACACAGCACGTGGAACATAAAATAAGGAAAACAATTATATGTTAATATAAACAGACTAGGAACACAACAACAACAATCAGCGAGCATTATAATTAATAAGAATACTAAAATTAAATTATTTATTAACACCCACTTTTTAAAACTAAGGCTAGCTAGGACGAGTTATCTACAGGTTACCACACTTTTCTAGCCAGGGTGGGACGAAGGATTTTATTTAATTATTCCAAAGTATGAAGTGCGATGTATGAGTAAATATAATGGATTATATTTCTGTAAACATGTAGTTTAATCAATTATAATTACAATGGCGGGAGCTAGCTTTTTTATTTAATTAAAGAAACTAGTTATGTGAATATTCCTAAACGGTTCGCAGAGGAAAAAATATACTCTAAAAACTTCTGTACAACACTAATCAAGTATTAATATAGGAGGTTTTTACAGAGTCCCCTTTATTCTGGGAATTATCAATCATGGTGTATTGTTAAATATAAATTGAATTGATATTTGGTTATGGGTCACTGAAGTTTATGTATATGTCACATATTTATGTTTTAGCTTTTAGGGAAAAAAGGAAAAAAATAATATCTTATATTACTTGATACTTATTAGTTTCAAGCTCAGCCTATATATATATATAAATACACGCACATAATAGTTGAATACAAAGCACTAAAAATGCTGCCCCACCTGTTTAATAACTCTGGCAATTTATTTTCAAATTGGTTTATGTGGGGAAGGGGGGGGGAGTGGAGAGTATATTAGACATGATAGCCTTATTTAAATTTAAAATGTAATGTGATGTTTGGATCAGTCAGGGTCATTCAGGTTCATGGCGTGTCTAAATTTCGATGATCCATCTCTATTTGATTATCAAGGACAGCCTTGGACTATGTCTCCGGCATTTCTAATGACTCCTATTATCTTAACTAGTAACCCTCACTTCAAAGAAAAATAATCGTTTCATATGTTCAACCTTAATAGCTGATACCCCTTGAAAGATCCTTTAAAATGTCCATCACCGGGGAGTAAACTATCAAATTTCAAATTGAACGTTTACTTCTGTCAAGCTTCATTTATATTAATTAATGTACAATGAAAGTAGGCCATAATGTTTTGACAGAAAAAATAACAAGGAGTGCTGTTCCCTCGTTGGATTTATATGTGTGTTTGAAATGTGCGTGTATGTATATATATAAAATATAGATATATTTTGGACGGACTTACTTTTTCGTCATCAGCTAGATTCGATCGACGGGCATTTGAAGAAATATTTGTCGCATCATGAGTACAACATCAATAGATTTCCCTTCAGTGGCATAATGAGTAATGATCGTCACAAAGACAGCTTTCTTGAGACTTTCAACACTCTACAGTAGCATTCGATGTCTAAAGCATCGTGATAGTAACGTATTGCAAAAATGTTCTTTGGTTTTCTTGAGGCTGAACATAAAAAGACAAAAAAAACTGCTTTATTTTTGTTTATACATTGCTTTTTCAAGTTGAACCTTTAAGTTGAATTTTTGTCAACTGTATAGCTGTAAAAACTTGAAATAATTATTTTAAAAGGCCTTCACGCAGGGGCAGAGTAAACTAAGCAGATTTCCCACATGCTGGTATAATTCAATTGTGATACCCTCTCACCATATTTTCTATTTCTTTGTAATAAAAAAGAAAACCAATGAGTAGAAGGTAGTGTGGGGCGGGGGTTACTTGATGGCTTTAAACAAGAATTCACGAATAACTCGTTTAATACTTGAGTTACGAAAAAAATCCTAGAACAATAATTGTTGATCGTCAATAGTTTAACAAGACGCGTTCTATAACATTTTACGATCCCACGCTTAATAGCGTAAATTATTTGAATTTTCGAATTCCCCTCCCTCTGTAGCCAGACTATTTCATGCCCGATTTCTGTCAGTAATAAATATGATCTTTAGTGTTACTGAAACAGTTAAATGTCGAATATGGACTAAATAAACATTTTCGAAACATAAAATCTTAATAGATGTCATCACACAAACAATAATATGGAGTGCACGTGTGTGTATTTGATCTCCTAAATTGAAACACATTTTATTAATATTATTAATTAGTAACGTCCACTTTTCATTATTATGGCTAACTGGGATGAGATATCTACAGGTTATCACTCTTTTCTAGCCAGGTTGGGACTAAGGATTTTATTTAGTGAGTTTGTCACTAAATAAAATCCTATTGCCCAAGGAAATTTGCCCTTTAACTCGCATGGCTAACCTGAGCCACAAATCTAGTTTAGGATTGGATATAAAATTTAAATACATTTTTTAGCCACTGAAGTTAACATGCTGGTCTGCGTTAATTAATATTTCCTACAACATTACATTTGCAACTGTATTCATCGTAATCTCCTAATTTACTGACAATGATCTCCAAGGAGGAAATATGATGATAATCCTTCTCAAGGAATTCAACTGGGGAGGAAGAATAAGAGAAAAGAGCTTTTCTTTTTTAGCTAATATTGTTGATGAAAATCATGGCGGACCCTGTTTGTGAGGGTGGAAATGCAATCTCTTTGTGTAATTTGCTCTGGTCTTTGCAAAATTGCTCGGGAATTTTTTTTTTCTTAGGAAAAATACTTAAAAAAAAATAATCCATTGGAAATCGGTTTTCCTAAATTATTGCCTAAAGAAAAATAAGAACTTGCCATGGATGTGATTCGGAAATAATAGTCCATAGAAATTAGTATATGTAAAATAGAAATCTGCATGAAATGGAGTTCTTAGTCAGCTGGAGAATAAAATATTTTTTGAGCTAGTTCAGAAGCATATTGTATTTAAAAGACTTTTTATTAAGTTAATCAATTCTTGAGAAATCCAATTGCTGAAAACTGTTAGACATTTATAGAAGAATTCTGTCTTCAAATGCTTCAGAAGATTCTTTAAATGACAATTAACTTCCATAATTAATCATCGATTGATTTTTTTTTCTTAAATCGAAGAGTCTGAAGTATTTCAGTTACCCAAATGTACACTATATTTGTAATGTAAATAAAGAGAATGTGGAACAGTGATTTCTTATAAAGACGTTGGAGAGAAAAAAAAATTAAATAAATATGCCTAAATTTTTATAGGGAATAGAATGATTTTCATTTTCAGTTTCAAAATAAACAACTTCAAACTTCCCCTGAGCGTTAAAAATAACTTTGGTAATTTCTGATAATATGTAGATCATAAATTGTACAATATTTAATTGCCAACAATATGCGTTACATGATATTTTTTAATCAGACTCATAATAACAAAATTATTTAAAACTTTTCGTTTTTGTCTACCTAAAGTCTCACAGCTCTTCTTTGGAGTTCGACACTTAATGAACTTTTGGATTACTAGAATCCATTGAAAATATATACTCCGGTTATGATCAAACAAATCTTACAGCGCTACAGAATTATCAGAAAAATATCAGCTTATAAGTTATTAATAATATTTAAGAAGAAGGCTATTGAATTTCTTTTAACTAGGAAAGTTGTAAATGAAGTAGGAAACTTTCAGAGTGCACATGCTTGCTGCTGAAAATAGTTGTTATGTGCGTCCCTAAATTATGAAAAATGTTGAACAACAACAAATAGGATGACGCATAAAATATGACATATTAGGATCTATGAATGACAAGAAAAAACTGTTCTGAATTTAATTAATTCTTGTTAGATTACAATTTTAAGGCGATTTAATTTTTTTTATTTAGTTACATTCTTTCGTCCAAAAGTAATTAGGTTTGTAAAGAAGAAAAAAATGATGTTCCCTCTGACTTTCTCTGACCCTATTAATGTGCTTCCCTCAGAAAAGTATATTTCATATTTGTCAACCCTTAATAAGAGGGTATGTTTTAACAAGAACTTATTAAGAAAGGCAATTTGCTACATTTTTTTTGTTGTCAGTAAATTCAGCCATACTTATGTCAGTTTGCTTCTTTATTTATTCTCTTGAGTTTAAGATATTCTTAATTTTTTTTTTCTGTAGACACAAAATAATATACATTATATCAGACATTTGAAAGTTGTCTACTTTCCATTAATGCGGCACTCTTCAATGATTATGCTTCATGATATACGCTTAGTTTCATACGATTCAATAATAAGAACGGTCTAAATGATCAAAATTCCAGCAGTCTGATAAGTAGTCAGGGCTTCTCTTATTTACGGGAATTTTCGATAGCACTATGGGCTAATGCATAAGTCAGTGCGTAGCCTATAAGAGGACGAAAACAATGAAAATGGTAGCTGGCTGTTAGGCTAAAACACCTTTCACCCTCTCCTAACCTAGAGGGTTAAAGAAGGGGATTGAAATATCCTACTACTACAACAGACCCTCAGTTCTTTGATAATCGGCACACATGGACATGGGAGGTTATTGACAAATGTGAACAAAGGGGTTGAGAAGCCATTTCTATCATCACTTCTGACACCCCTGACTGAGGGTGTAAACAACGACAACCACGACGTCTGTGAATACGGATCCAGACACCAACCATTAGTTTCTGGTCTGACTGGTTGATGGCGGGACTTCCTCCGCCAAGAATCAGTTAGGTGCCAGTATGGCCGAAACATAGACTGGTTACATACTCCAGTCCCTGCGGTTCTCCTCCTGAGGTCATCGTAGGGCATACCCTGAGATGGATGGTTCCTATGCCACGCCCTCCAATCCTTTGCCAACTCCTCAGTGTACCGGCTAGGATCTACTTGAGCAAGGCACTATACCCAGACCAGATCCCCCGCATTCTATATCTCGTTATAGCCCCTGGTGAGTAATCAAACCCCCGGGTAATTCACCAGACAGCATAATATTTTGTGTTTTTAAAACGCTAGTTGGGAAAACAAAATGGGACCTGTTGAAGGCCGGAATTCCATGGAAGATTCGCATCGAGAGCACAGATGTCCCGAACGCTAAAACAGATAGCGAAGGATTTTATTTTATAATTCACTCCCATCCCTCCGATGCCGTTTGAAGAACAGATGCAAAAGGACATATAAATCTAAAATAAATATCTAAGTCTAGATAAATGTGAGAACTTATTTGTGGTGCTAGTTTTTAACTATAAATGTTTAAGAATTCTCTTTTCCGAAATACTAAGATTTTTTCAGTGAGGAATTGCGCTACTAACCCAAAAGGTATAAAAGATCTTAGCCCAGAGACTAAGATGTTTTAATTTAAGTAGAAAATACTAAGATTTATTAATATATAAAACTTCTAGAACCTCTTTTTTATGTAATCAAATTGACAAATAATTATTAGAATCACTACTTTGAGTCTGAAGAAGGCAGGATTTCCTCGAAGGGATACCAGCTATTGATGCGGTTGGCGTTGTTCAGGGGTGCTTAACTAATATCAATCAGTGTCAAGTTCACTCATGGCACTATTTTCGAAGAATGACTTCAAATGTCCATCAAATCTACGTAGAATGAGATGAAAATAAGTTCGTTTAAAATTATGCTCATGGGTCATTCATTCCATGTCAGCTCAACAAACCCATTTATCTCACTATTTTAGAACTTCCTAAAATTTTGTATACTGGTAGTAAGTAGGTGCTGTGAGTAAGAAAAATATCAAATTTTAACTCAAATGGTTTCCGAAATACGGCTTCACGAAGTTTTGAAAAAAAAGTGCCCAAAAACGCCGAAAAGGCTTATTTGAAATAGCACTAGAAGCAGGCCAATTAGAGCCAAGGAACGTGAGAGTTGTGACGTTTTTCTCCGTTACGCGTGGCTGTAACATATTTTCTTAGCAAGTAGATCAAATGCTTATTATAAAAATGTTATTTAACCAATCTGGTTACAAATTTAAGTTTCTTTAGTCGTAATCCCTTTTGAGTTTTTTCTTATCTGGAATATTAAACATGTTATTCATACATTTTTGTCTCAACCACCACTTATACTCATCCGACATGAAGTATATGCCAAAATGTCATGAAACATCTTATTCCATGAGATATGTTCTCACACATTAAAGATTACTTCATTTTTACTTCATAAACTTGATATTCAACAGTTTCTTGTAAAACTTGTTAGTTTTATCTTTGCTAGTTTTATCAATAGATAAATTTTATTCACATATGCATTTCACCACATCGTCAATAACGAATTTCGTTTTAAACATTAAACCAAAATTTAAGAGATAAATACAGTAGGAAGTATGCTGCGTACGCTGATGTATTTCAAGGGGAGTATTTTTTATGAGCCTGTTGTCCCAAAGTCAAATCTTGAATGACTGAAGGACATTAAGCTTCCATTATTTACATTTTCCAAGTTGTGCAAGTTGCCTGAATTTCCCTAATGTTTGAGCCGCTTAGCCGATAGCCATTGCACTTTCATTACGCAAAGAGGCCAACTTCCAACATCGAGGGTACAGTTGGTAAAACAATTAGTTATGAACGTCGCATCTCACCTGAAAATATTCGATATTCCTCTATCCTTCGAGGTTCCACTATCATTCGAAATCACGTTTAGTGGAGCAATCACATCATAAACGTAATAAACACTTAAAATATAATCATCTTTAACAAACCATACAACAAGTGCATTCACGTAAATAAAATATGTAATTAAAGGAAAAATCTATAATAAAACAACTTAGGAAAATAAAATATGATGAGAAGATTTGATGTTTTTATTGATTAGAATGTTATTTGCCTTTTATATCAATGTTTTTCTTGCATTATTAACCTTCACAATGGTTCATGATTTGTGTCTCTATAACTGATTGAAACTCATGCCTACAATGCTGGTTGTTGCTCAAAGTGCCTTTTGTCATAGATTTACCAAAGTAAGTTAGTTTACAGTCAAATATGATATGATTATGTCCTGTTCCTTTGTAACATGTACACTGAACGATCTGCAACTTAAAAACTTAGTATTTGCTTCTAGTTGAACCATATCCAGTCAGAACTTGAGTCAGTTAAAAATTAATTACTTTAAACATTTTTTCTGCTTTATACTGCATAAATATTATTTAAATTTAAGTGTTACTAGCCTTATTGCATATTAGATGTAGGTAAGAATTTTAAATGAGTTCTTACTGAATGCCGACTAGTGTATCTAAGAGTTTATTTTTAGAGGGCCCCGTTTGCGATAACTGTGAAAAAAACTTTTACATGAAATCGCCATCCATAAACAAAAATAGATATCTCAGGAATCCACTTTTCCCAGAATTTCACTGGAATGTTCGTAACAATTCCAGTTTAATTCTACTGATTTTTATTGAATTTGGAATTAAGAAAAATGTGAATTTTTGCCAACCTTTTAACAATTAATTGCCATATTTTAATTGCACTTACTTACAGACAAATGGTTCTGAAATGGAGTTTACAGTAATATGGAGAAGGTATTGACTCGTATGTAAAGGTAGTTATGGTTCATAACTATCTAATTGCTGTGTGGGATTGCTGCTCCCCACAAATCATCCATTAGCAACAGATTGGTGGTAATAGCTGCTTCAAGGTTAACAGATTCTACAGGCATAAACTATTGCAGTAACTTACACAAATTCTATTCTCTATAAGTAGGGATATAGAAAAGTTCCTTCCAAAACTGTTGAGAAATGTATAACGTGATAAAGAACTCTCGTGAACATTTCTCCGTATCTCAATACTTTTGGGACTTCAAGTTAAGACTATATTCCAAACTCTGGAATCAGAAAATGTTCCCATCACGGAATGGCTCTCTTAGTTTTATATTCAAAAGTCAATTTCTCATTGTAGTTGCTGTGGAAAACGTATTACAATAATTGTTCTTATAAGTGTAAATCTCATGAATCATGACAGTTAATTGAACTTGCTTTTACTCATTTGCGGCTGTGATTTTTACAAATGAGTAATTGCGTACCAATTTCTATATTTATTGGAGTTTCGCAGCTTTGTCGATGTTGCTCTAAAAAAAGCTTCGTAACTTAAAAAACAAAGCAAATAAAACACACATGAAAAAAAAACAATACAAAAAAGCTAACAAAATTAAACAAAAACAGAAATGGAACACAAAACGGAAAAGGAAAACAAAACTGATGAGGACCACGAAACGTAAAAGGAACACAAACCAGAAAAGGAACACAGATCACGAAAGAAACTCGAAACATAAAAGGATCACAAAATTGAGAGAAAACACAAAATAACAAAGATGAAACCAAAACTGAAATGGAAAGTAAAAAAAAGAAATAGAACACAAAAACCAAAATAAAAAACAAAAACTGAATGAAACAAAAATACGGAAATGGAACTCAAAAAACAAGAATGGAAATCAAAAAACAGAAATGGAACACAATAAAAAACAAAATAAATAAACAAGGGAACAAATAAAGACAAAATTCAAAGCTAGGTACAAAACTGAAAATTGAAACTATTGAATTACATTGGACAATAGGGATATCATTTAAATTAAAATATTTAGATATTTAATAAATAAATAAATAAATAAAATAAAATTAGTATATAAAATGAATAAAAGAAATTTAAAATAAGAAAGGTTTATATAAAATACATGCTGTTAGAGGAGACTATTTACATAAAACTCTATATATGTGTGTGTATATATATATATATATATATATATATATATATATATATAAAACGGTTCTGATAATACGGTAATGAATCTCTACATACGAAATTAGATGTCTTCTTTACTGAACCTCGCCTTGAAAAACGTTCTCAACTACGTGTGCATTAAATATTTGGGTCTGTGTTTTGCCCTAGGACTAATTAATATCTTTTCTTTTTAGTTATGAGAGCACAAAGACAGCTCAAGCAATTTCCACTTCAAGCTAATGTAATAATAAATACATTATCTACAACTCAAATACCAACTTTTATTTACATATGGTCTTACGTGGAGGAAAAGAAAGATATGAGTTAACATGAGATGTTTCCCATCATCGATCTGCCATTACAAAGCGTGAGGTATCTCCTAATCTTTAGGTGGCAAACAAACTTCTCATTATCAGCTTAGACATATCAATTTATTTTCCTCATTAAAAACAGTTGAAATTTAGTTGATAACTCAAATATCTAGAACAGTAACAGATTAAACTGAAAACGCGTTAACTGAATACAGGAACCAGAAAATGAAAATACCTCTTTTAATAAGTTCCCTTTGAGTTAGAACAGAAATCATTAGTCAAAAAATAGCAAATAAATTAAGGACATTAGATGTACATATTTTTTTAATGTGACGCTAATTATCGGAACTACGCATGAATTGGCATTTGAAAGTTTAGATTTATAAGGAACGTTTAAATGATATTTTTTGTTATGGGCGATAAAAATTGCGGCTAATAAATAGATATGTATATATATATATATATGTGTGTATATATATATATATATATACACTAGCGGACCCGGCAGACGTAAATTTCTTTAATGGTAGTCCCTTAATAAGAGTGTTATAGGTATCAAATTCACGCCCAACCTATCTTTCTTTCAATCTCTCTTTCTCTCTCTCTCTCTCTCTCTCTCTCTCTCTCTCTATATATATATATATATATATATATATATATATATATATATAAAATATTACAACAGTACAAATAAATATATATTTTATTAAAAGGTTCTATTTTCAGCCACCCCATCTATATTATTATGGGAATTCTGATTGCTGACAGTTCTTGCGTGATTGTATTTTAATAAAACATTTAGAATGCTTTTTTTTTTTTCTTTTCATTCGTATTTGTCAGTATTTGACCATGCTTCATATGATGCACACGTCTGTTGGGCTTCCTGAATACGTAACCGAACGAAGTTAGATGATTTAACTGGATCGTGGTATGTTGGCGGACAGCTGTCAGGAAAGCCTATAGCTTTTTGAATGGGTTCAGGTGTGTGGAAGTGATTCTATTGTAATTTCTTAACGTTTATAAAATATGTAGATAGGGAGGGGAATTCTTCGGACTGAAGTAGAAATTGAATATTTTGGAGTTCACTCTTTTAATTAAAATTCGGTTCCGGTTGAAATTCGGAAATAGAATGGGTGGAATTAGACGATGCAATAATAGATAGATAAAAGAAGGAACGAATACTCACAGTTCCAATGCTCTGCGGAGAATGAGACAGTTCATAGAAGGAAATGAAGAACAAGAATACTGGAGAATGAAGTTACAAATCTAGTGTCTCTATCTATGTGAAATTGTGTCTGCCGACGATGTTTAAAAGAAGATATAGGACTACTCAATAAACTTGAGATGAGAGCAAAAGGCTGGACCTGATAGAACGTACTTGCAGAGATTAAAAATTATGAGCACAACCTCATGCCCCTGGGAAATACAGTTGAACACTCTGTTGAGCATTTATTCTACAATTTCAAAAAACTGTGCAACAGTCCAAAAAAACTTTATTCCGAAAATACACCATAATATTCAAAACGCATACTAGAGGCAATTGATAAAACATATAACGTCTGTACTAACAGACTGCATTCAACGAAAAAAACTTAAAATACCCCACGATATGACTGTACTACTGATAGCAGCCAATATATTACACACATCAATGCATCTAAAACATATGAATATTTGCCAAAACAAATGGAATGAAAATAGAATAGGTCTACAACGTACTTATGGAGATTTAAAAAGGCATACCTTTTATTTTATTCTAATAGGATACGAGAAAACCACAAATATTTAAGGTATTTTTTACCATAATGTATCAGGTTTTACTTGACGAAGGATGTAGATTAGACTAGAGATTTGACGTCACTTGATCTCTTGCCTATCACCTTCGATGTGGGGCAAACAACAAACAATTAAATTCAAATAAAGGGTTAGAACCGCCAATATAAATGATATTATTGTCATACCTCTCGGTGGAGACCGTCGTCATTGGCTGATGGTTGAGTACCGCTGGCAAGCGCTTTCGATGCGATGGCATCATCTTCAAGCCTGTTGATAGTGTACTCAGGTGAACCTGAACACTAACACACCGTTGACAGATCTGAGTAGTAAATAAACAGATATCGATTCAAACGTAAACAACCCACCACACGAAAACAATTTACCTGAACATCAACATCCCTCGTGTGACAGATCTTAATGGTAAGTAAACAGATCTGGACTAAACGTAAACAACTAATACGGTGAACAGAGCTTAAAACCCACTGACTGACGGACAAGCAACTCAGTACACTATCAACAGGCTTGAAGATGATGCCATCGCATCGAAAGCGCTTGCCAGCGGTACTCAACCATCAGCCAATGACGACGGTCTCCACCGAGAGGTATGACAATAAACAATTAAATAATAATAAACAATTAATCTTGCGGGTTTTTTAATCGTATAATTCCATAACTTCATCATTGCAATCGTTCATAACCCAATTCAAAAGGTTATCATTGTAATATTTTAATTCTTCTATTATAAATAACTTTAATTATTATTTATTTAATTTTTTTTATTGTAATACTAATTTCTGGGACTTTTTTTTTTTCATTCAGTTTATAAGCCAATTTTGTTCAAAAAATTAAAATTTGATCCCAATATACTTTGCATAATTTACACAAAACGTTGTAATTATATGAATGGTATATACTTTTACAGTACATGCAGACAATAAAGCCTCTTTGTGTATCGGTAATAGAGAAAAAGAAAAAAAAAATAATAGCTGATTTTGCTTAAGGAAAAATTGTTAAATGTCAGTTTAGTAAATTTTAACAATGCTTGCAATTATTATTTAATAGTTACCTGTTATAAAAAAAATGGAAATAGAGAAAAATCCGACAAGAAAGAGAAGGGGTGAAATGCAAAGTCACAAATAACTTTGATATAATGCGTTGTATTGAATAAGGTTATAGAATCAATCTTGTTGATCATGATTTCCTGCAATAAATTTTGCATTTACAATTTTTTGTAAACCTCTACTCAACTTTTCTCATCAAAAATTTGGAATGATGGAAAGTAGCAAAAAAAATTGTTTATTTTTATGTCTATCTAAGGGAGCTCCTTAATACCGCCTATGGCGTCACATTTAAATTAATTGTTTTTATACCTTTTCGATTTGTTTATAAATGATTATTTTTAGCCCCTCCCCACACATCCATGTATCTCGTTATATTGAAGAACACCACGGGCACTATTTTAACATATTCTATGCCAGCTTATAAATATTCTATGCGAGGCTTGTGAAGGAGATTGTTTGAACTTTTGTAAGCTTAGCCACTGGGAGCAAGTATCTTCACTTATATCCACACTCCTGTTCCAGCGTTTTATAACTGTGTTCTAAAAAGTATGTCACGCAGGGGCTCCTTAAACTAAGCAGAGTTTTCACATTAAACACTAGTTATTTCACCTCAGCATGTATTCTCGATGTAAAATTAAAAATCCAATGAGTAGAAATGGGGACAGTCTGAAGGCTGAAATTTAAAAAAAAATTGTATATATCAAGCTTAATAATTAAGGTACGAAAAAAATGAATGAAACAACGGTTATAGAGAATGACATTTGGAACATGATTGCCCCTATAACAGTTTTTGATCTGACTCATAATAACGGAGATATTTTTAATTTTGGATTTCCCTCCCTCTAAACCCTCCCCTTGTTCCTGCTCCGATTTCAAGGAAATCTGCTGAAATTCATGGATGGTCGTCAATAAATAAGCAGTTATTTATTTAGGCTTCACAACGAAAGCTCTGTAGAATATGTATTAATGGAGAGTAAAATACAGACCAATAACGCAATGTACAAGACGGTAGTTTAGGTAGATATTTCTTTTAAATTCTGAAAAACAGGGTTTATTAAGTGGTTACCTACTGTTAGAAATTCACCCAAATCGTCAGGGATAGGCAAATAATTACATTGTCTGCATTCTCTTTAGAAGGTGATACAGTCAGAATATCAAAGTTTATAATTTCTGTCCCATTGTGCACGACTGTATTAAATATTTATCCATTTGTCAGTCTTTTAAGAATTATTGCTTCTCTCATTGAGTTTCCAATATTTTTTTTAAGTTATCCGTTTTCCACTAACTTTACCTGTACTGTTTTTTTTTTTATTTTTATCACATTTTCTTAAATGGAAAGCACTTCTTGAGCTTATAATTATGACGGGATTTTTGAATCCCCTGAATGTCCATCGATCCTACCTAGGCGATGACGAAAATAAGGTCCGTTCATAAATTATACACACACGCACACGCACACGCACCTTGTCATTTACGTAAATCAGAAGACGCGAATTTTGTTTCATCGTTACCAAACTGAAATATGAGTGACTAATCGTTAAGAGTCCATTGACAATTCACATCCAAACCAAAATTTAGCACATCTCCTTTATTATGAGTTGGACATGTCATTTTATATCGGTGTTGTTGTTTTTTAAATGTTATATTTGCATTTTTTAATTTTCAGCCTTCAGTAAAACCCTACTTATAATCTTCTGATTTTTAATTCAAATAACTAAGCCACTAATAGACTCATTTCTAGCGTACATTTTAGACTTATGTAAGATTAAACCCTGGTAGCTATTATCTTCCTCGAATTTTCCGATTATTGATCGTAGAGCATTAAATAGTTTTAACAATAAATGAGCTCTAGTTTCAATATAAATCTTTCGGTAGTGATTTTGGTTGCTAAAGCAATAATAATGTAAGAAAGACATATATTCCTAACGTATGGTTAACGTATATTTGAGTCTTTGGTCTATTGTAACAAAGAACACGGGTTACACAAACCATCCTCTAATTTGTGTCTCACCTTTTATATTCGTAGTATTCATCAACAATGAGTAATTATTAATTTTTAATGTAAAATCACATTCAATTCAACTAGCATCATGATTAACTCTTTTTATTTTACGTCCAATGTGATTTCTGGCGCTGAACGTTTTTTCCTTGTGTTGGAGTACCTAATATTATTAAATTGACAAGTGCATTGCTTGGTTTTATTTTTAATTTCAAAGATATGCCATTAGCACAATAGAAGATTAAATTAATCAATGCTTGCCAATTGCCATTACATTTCCTATAACGTTAAAAAATTATAATTAATAATTTGTTTAATATTTTTCTTTTAATTATATCTCATTAATTACTAGCATAGCAGTTTTTTTATTATTTATTCATATATGGTTACTTAATCTTTCTATATTACATAAAACACTCCACGAGAAGTCTTGGAGGGAGGCTCAACAATATGTAAGACCACTGTATTCTGGAACAGGTTACATAAATTGGGGGTTTTATTTATACAGCATAGGAAAGGGGCCAATTCCTTGGATATCTGAAAGATTTACATTTTAAAATGTACTATTACAATAATAATTATGACCTTTCTTGACAGTATAATCAAAGATATTTAGCAGCTGTCCTCATAAATCTACGAGTATATTGATCTGAAAGACCTTGAACGTCCAGCGTACTGGTAGGCCTAACTCAAGAATGCCTAGTTGATAATACTTCAGGTTAGAGTGTCTGCTTTTCACCTAGGGATGCGTAACTCCCAATGACTAGCCCATTAAAAATCAAATCTCTAAAAGATTCTTCTCTCTCTATTTCTCTTTTTATGGATTTTATCTTCTATAGTTTTTTGTGATTTTACTTTTATTTACTACTATATCATCCTATTTCAGACAGCCGAGTTGTTTTTCACGGCAGTTTAACAACTAAGAAGTCTCGCCTATTTGAAATCACGTATTGTATTCGCTAACTCGTAATAACAAGCCTACATAATACGACTTGAAAAGTAAGCCGAACGTTATATATTTCACAAAATGACGTTTGGACATAGGGTTTACTGAACTAAGAAAAAATATGTGAAACGATGATTTTAGTACATGACTTATTCTACATTGTTAATGACGTTTATCAATTCGACGCACAATAATTATGCTGTGCACGTTTTTGTATTTTAATGCCACCACTTCTCATGATCAGATACCGTCATTACCAAACACAATATTTAATTTACGTGATGTGTTTGAACATCGACTTTGGTGTAGGTAAAATTATAATTGACTTAGTAATGTTCGTTGATGATGTCATTTCTGATGTTTAACCATGTATTTCCAGTAGCATTGGTCCTGTACAAACAATACCTGGTATTTAGGAAATAAAAAAGTCGTTAAACCATACATTGGTTTTATTAACATTCCATATATATGTAAAATATATTATTCCGTTGATTTTCTAGTATTTGAAAAATGTTTAGAACATGTAATATCAACAAGCTAATTAATATATCATTTTTCGATACATCTATCTGCAGTCTATCTATTTTTCTCTTTTGATTATTTTTACTCTCCTTTTATAGAAAAAAAGAAAGTATTGTGATCTCAAACATTTTCGGTTTTCAGATTTAATGGACATTTATTGCGACCGCTAGAGCGGTAACAGACAAGTATATAGATATATACATATACAGTTTTGAACGAACCTCATTTTCGTCATCTACTAGGTAGGATCGATGGACATTTGAAGAAAATTCCGTCATTAGTACAACTTGAATAATTGATTTCCCTTAAGGGAAATCTGCTAAAAGGTATGGATAAAGCAGTAAATGGAAGTCATTTGGTGGTCATATCAAACTTTATTCCTACTTTAAAAATGCATAGAGCATGTGACTTCCCAAACAGTACAATCCAATAGCACTCGGAGTTCACCGTTCTCTTTGGTACTTTCACGTGATAGCACCTTAGCCTGTGATTTCACTAATTCTTAGCCTTATTAATATAGATTTTCGTAATAAAATTGCCAATTTTTGAAGAGACCGCTGTAGGTTCTATTTTATTCTTTTATTCCGAGTGCCTCCATTCAAACATGTGGACTAAATGTGGATTAATCCCTTCTTAGATTCCCCAGGGTATCCAATAGGCTGCTAAAATACTGTAATTGCCTCGTCGTAAAGGACCAATTGAGGCGATATAACGCCAGGGTAGGCTCGAAAACATCTCTCGTATCTTCTTCATCTATTGATTTGGTTATTACCAAATCTAGTCTTTCCTTCTTCACACAGCCTCCTGCAACTGAATTCTGATATCTATTGATATTCTTCTTCATTTGTACGTTTGGATAAATATATTTGGAGCCCTTAGAAAGTTATTTAGAATATTGCGGATGACAGATGAGAACTTGATAGTGTTGTACCTGACGTAATCTGTGCTATCATTGAAAGAACACGTGACGTAGGTTAAAGGACGTAGGGAAAATGTAACACGACAGCCTACTATGGTAAATGTAGTAAGTACTACGGAGCATGTTGCATGATCAAAGAAAGGTGTTTCCGGAATCGAATAATTCATGCTGAAGCCAACATTGAGTGGTTTGAGATAGTGACAAAGGCATAGATGTTTAAGATTTTTCACCTTTTAGCAGATTTCCCTTAAGGGAATTCAGCTATGAGCTAGAAGTCGTACTCATGGCGCGATTTTCGAAATTTTTCTTCAAATGTCCATCGACCCTCCCCATGAGATGTCGAAAATGAGGCCCGTTGAAAACTGTGTGTGTGTGTGTGTGTGTGTGTGTGTGTGTGTGTATATATATATAAATATATATATTTTTTGTCTGTTACCACTCTAGCGGTCGCAGTTATTGTTTAACCGTTACCAAACTCGATATTTAGTCTATTTAGTCGTTTTATGTAAAAAGAAAGATCAAGTTCGTTAACGGCTGAAATCGGGCCAGGGGGAGGGGGGTTTAGAGGAGAGGATTTTCGAAAATTCGAAATATCTCCGTTACCATAGGTTGGATCGAAAAATTATATAAACCAATATTATTGTAAATTAAATTTACTATAATTGTTGTTATATACATTTATTCACTATCTTGAATATTGACCGAGATATTTGCATTTTTCAGTTTTCAGCCTTGAGCAAACCGCCACTTCTACTCATGTTACATAAACAATACTCTGCTGCATAATAAATCACATTATTCGAAAATTAAATACCAAAAATTGTATTCAAGAGACCTTTATTATACGAGATACATGCAAATATGTCCTGGTGACCTCCTTCCCGTCTTAAGGTTTTGGACTACTAAAATTTGAGAGATTGAGATAACAATTATTCTGACTTATTATTAATTACAGTACTAGATATAGTAAATACTTCTCAATAAAATTAATATGTTATATTCTGATATATTTCAGTAATTGTTTTTCTTTCCGGTGTGAGGCGGCCAGACCCGTTTGTTTGCATGTCTAACCTAACGTTTCCTGTCGGCAGGTTATTGAAATTGGATGAAACATTTCTTATTTCCGTTGTACAAATATGTAGATTTATATATATATATATATATATATATATATATATATATATATATATATATATATATATATTACTAAACTTCACGAGGGAAATCTGCTTCGTTTACGCCGCCCCTGTGTGACGGACTTTTTCTGGTGGCAATCCCTCGGAAAAAAAAGGGCAATCCCTAGACTATAAACATACTCGTATATTTCAGCCCATATAGCTTTCAGGGCAGAACCCAAACTTAATTGTTACAAAAAAGAGACCCATAACTCATTATAAAATATTCTTAAGTGCTATGCGCTGTAATTTATTTTTATAGTGTAAGGGCTGCCTTTTATTGAAACCTTGTTTCAGATTTCATTACATATGTCTAATTGATTTCTTTAGTATTTTGAGAATAATGTTTTATTATCAGTCTTAAACATTGTAATTATTAAATAAAAATTATATCCCTCTCACCACATACTCAAAGTTTTATTATTATAATATATTATATTATAATTTTTTTTATTTTTTGTTCATAGAGAGTGTAGCGGGGCAGAATTGCATAGATCAGATAAACTCAAAGCATATTATGAAATAGGGTACCTTTATGTACTGGCATCATTGTTCATCTAGGGTAGAAGTTTGATGATGATCTTCTGTAAGGCTGTGCGAAGTACAGCAGAATCAGCGGGCTTCGAGGAACAGCAACTCCTTAGCAGCAGGTGGTTCAATAAGCAGCAAATTTTATATGCGTATTCAGTAGGTCTGAGAATCGGCTACTATCTATTTTTCATACCCCTAATTGATAAGGGTTGTTCACCCTTAACATTTTTTTTTTAATTTTTGGTTTTTATTTTTTTATAATGTGGCATTAAAAAATACATACAATTTTTAACCTAAATTTTTACTTTTTTATCACCAACCCCTATTCTTTTATACACATTTTACTAATTTAATCATTATAATCCCGCTCGATAACTGATCAATTATACTGTTTTTAACTGTACTTCGATTAAAATTTCCCTTAGCTTATGGCAAATCTAAAATTTTTTTTTATGAAAATAAACATTTATTTTTATTATTAAAGTTTAATCCTGATATATGCTTAGTGTTGCCAATGGCAAGTTCAAAGGTGAAAATATATTAATACCATGGATTCCTATCATACCTACAGATGTGCCAATTCAATTCAAACGAATTCAGTTTCCGATTAGATTGGCATATGCAATGACAATCAACAAATCCCAAGGCCAAACGATGTCTATTTGTGGCTTAGATTCGAGTACACCATGTTTTTCACACGGCCAATTGTACGTAGCATGCTCTCGAGTGGGTAAACCATCCAGTTTGTTTGAGCTCGCTAAAGATGGGCTAACAAAAAATATTGTTCACGCTATAGCATTAAAAGATTGATGTTGTTTGTTAGTGTTACTGTCGTAATTAATATATGATATGTAATTTTAAGAAATAAACTAAAATAACTTAAAAATAATATTGTTTGGCGTTTGTTATTTTTATATTCCCTTATCGTTCAGAGCGCTCCATGCCTATTTCACGCATATACCACATACTTACTCACTTATAATAAGTAAGTTACTTTTTGTCTACACTAGAATTTATCTATAAAATAGAAATAATTTATAACGCAAAACAAAGTTTGCGGGGTTATCTAGTATATATATATATATATATATATATATATATATATATATATAAATGATATATAAATACATTAAATATAAGGAAGGTTATGAAGAAACTGAGTAGAAGTATTCTAGTTGGATTACGCGCTTTCAAATTAGTAATAAGCAAATGTATCACGAATCAACTTATTCAAAGTATAAATACAGCTGATTGATCCATCGCACAGGAAGGAAAGAAAGGGTAGTTCAGAGAAAGGATAAAATAAAAAGTAAATATTTCTGTAATAAATAGCAGTATTGAGAAACGTTACACAACCAATTTTGCTGTAAATTTACTTTTGTAGAATAGTTGTTTATATATTTGTTTTATGATTCAAATATTAACCAAAATTTCAGATTTTTATCTTACAGTCTTCCGCAAACGGCCACTCATTAAAAATCACTGATCCATTTTATTCTTAGAGCCACTAATCATCCCATTTCCAGCTTAAATGTAAAGTCCTGTTCACAAATATAGTTTATTATACGAAAAAAGACGTGTCATAACCGTAGAAATTCCGACTATTAGATAGATGTTACGTAAAAAAAGTTGTTACTAATTTGACCTTTTAGAATTGTTCTCTAAAACGAATATTAACCGTGGCATTCGTATTTTTTTCCGAACTTCGATTTCCAAATCCTACTAATGCGATTTCTATTTCGAGCACCTGAGTCTCGCGTTCAGCTTTCTTGTTGATAAATGGAGAATGATGCTACAGAGCAGTAGCGTAATCAGCAAGTTGAAATCTCAATTTAAGCACCCTGTGTGCGACGTACTTTTTTTCGCTCCAAGAACGTAAGAAGCCAGGATCGGCCGGTTGTTTGAATAATCCGAAAATAACACTACAGCACTAACGTCACGTGTCTATAATTAATAATATCCTTCCGTCAAAGATAGCAGGGATAAATACTTCTTGGGGCCGTCAGTATGCGATTCATGACCGCGTAGTATCAGCACCAGGAGCTAAGCCTGAGGGGTAATATAGCTAAACATAAACTGGGAAATTTACTAACGCAGAAAATTAAAAATTATAAATAACTCTGTTCAATTTCGACATGAAAGAATCAATAGAATGACAACTGTAGAAAATGTCTTTATCAGCGGGGCTATTTATATTAATGTTTCAATCCTACGAATACTGACCGAAATATTTAAGAATTTACAAGATACGCCTTCTCTAAGCCCACCATCTTCGTCTATCGAGGTAATGATTTCTTATTGAATTGGAGGAAGAGGTAAGAGATCGTTAATTGACAAAGCCGTCTGAGAACTATGACGAATGGCCAGAAATGATGGTGGCAGTAGATGCTTAAGTTCTTTAAAGACATTAGTTGAATAGTTATTTATTATACAAGTTACGAAAGTAGATCATTTTACAACTCGAGTGAAACGTTTACCCACACGAGCGAAGCGAGTGTGGTAATTTCACGAGAGTTGTAAATTCTACTTTCGTCACGAGTGTAATATTAAATTTTTTCTGTAATCCTGTAATACATGATCAGATCTAACCAGAATATGAACAAAATTAGGATGTTGTGAAGATTATGGTATGTTGTTGGTAGGTTATAAGCATGGTTGTGAAAGGTTATATGCTTAGTTATAAAACAACTAGTGATGATTGTGAAGTAGTGCAGTTATAAACAAGTGTAGGTTATAAACAAGGAAGGTAATTATTATTATATTTAAATTTTAAAATATATTGATTATTTCCACCAATAATTCATTCACATTTCAATTTATTTTGTTAAAATAAATTCTTGCAATGTTAAGAAACATTTAACAGCATTTAATTTCCAACTTCAAATTATTTTTTAATTTATACTTATTACTAATTAAGAAGGCAATTCCTTGATTCCTTGAAAAGGATTACTTTCTTCACTCTATTGCAAAATGTTTCACTTTCTTCACTCATTTCAGTTTAATAATGTTACCATTATTCAACGATTACAGAAAAAGTATATTTACATTTGTACTAACCACATGAAAAAAGGAAGAAATAAGGTATAACTAGAAAACATGGAAATAAACCATTTCTGAAACTCTTATAAATATAAGCTTTTTAACATATTTTCCTTAGTAAAAATCAGCTGTTGAATTTGTTCTCTTATTTTGAACAATTTCTTGATATCAACTGTCCATACGTAGATAATGTCAAAAATATTTGTTTTAAACGTTTTAGTGGCCAATTTTTTTATTTGATCATTAGTTAATTAATGATTTAGACATTTCACGTAAAACTAAATATCATGATCCTCAAGGTGATAAGAGGTTTGATGTAAAATTGTTTATATGTCCTTATATTACTTGAGATGAATAAATTCATATTTTTTATTTCCCTGATAATATATTATTCTATACATTGATGTCTATCTTGACTTTTAACTGACTTATTTGTCTTTTTAAGTTTTAAAACTGATGAGATTTTTGCTTGAACTAAATACTATACCATATATCTCATTCCCTTGTTAAATTCAAGTCTTGTTTAGTAGTGTAATTATGACGGCAGAAATAGAGAAAAGATTTAGTAGAAGAAATGTGACACGGAGCATGAAGGTTAGTTCCGATCCAACGAGAGATCTACTAGGATAACATTAGCTTCAATTAACGATTATTATTTCGATAATTCAACCCCTATTTCCAATGACAGTAGTTATAACTTTGCCAACTTTATAACGTCTTTTTAATACCAAACACTTTCAGGGCTAATTGTTCACTTGAATTACTGCTAAAATGGTTATAGCTTCTCATTTCCCTAAACCCTTCTAGGAGTTTAGGGCATCACCAATTATTGCTATTCTTCTTATCACTTTATTTTATCAGGGTGTTATTTGTAGAAGTGTAACGGAAAAATAAAAGGTTTAAGTATATAGGTGAAACATTCCACTATCACTTCTTCTAAACTAGCCGTGTTCCTTAATTCAGCATTATGACCACCTTACAAGAACGAAATCCAACAGTATTATTAAACGATATCATCTGTCATACAAATCTACATACGTTAATGTGAATGACAGCAAAAGCATAGCGAAAAAAGAATATGCACCCAAAGTGCACCAAATGTTGTTAAAGATGGGAACTAAAGTCAAGGATCTTGCATTGAACGATTGATTCAATATCAGGTATCAATATTTTTCACCAGTATAGTGAAGCCATACAGAATTTTAAAAATTGTTTGTATTAAATTGTGAACAAAAGACCATTAATGAATATATATACTAGACGTGTCACTCGTGGTTGACCAATTGTCAAAAATTAAATTTGGGACAAGATTAATGTATGGAATTTTTTGGTTCGAATTCTAATATAAAAAATGTATTGATTTTTTTTTTAATTTCTCTCCTCTAAACCTCTCACGTCATCTGGCGATCTTTAGTTTTGCATAAAACGTTTAAATATTGAGTTTGGCTACGATCAAACAAAAACAGGGACCACATGTACACACACACACACACACACACACACACATACATAAATATATATATATATATATATATATATATATATATATATATAGATATCAAATTAGTTTTGAGAGGAATTCATTTTTGTTACATCCTTGAAACGATCAATGGACATTTCCATAAATTTGCCATAAGTCAAGTACCTGAAGGGAAATGTGCTAAAAATATAAAATTGTTTAAAAATATTCTTGAACATTCTAGAGTATGAAAAGGGCCCTCAAGAGTGCTAAATATCCTCCACAATCGACATTTGAAATGAAACTGTACATGAAAAAAACAAAAAGGAAATTGATACTTTTATTAGCCAAATCAAAATTGTGAATTATATCCAAGAAAAACAAAGAAAATGTCTGTCTGGCGTTTTCACTATCTTGTAATAGTATCACGTTCACTGCTAAATATAGGATCTCATGTGGGTAACTTAAAATCTAAAATCACGGCAGTCAAGCGTTGCTAGAGCGTTAGGATACATGAGGCTAATTTACATAAGACACGAGTAGTTAACAGTAGGAGGCGTGGTATCCTACGCTGTATTTACCTCTTGTTAGCTATGACGCCCAAATCGTACTAAGACCTACGTAAACTTTCTTACTCGGAGTTAAAGGAAGGCGTTACTGATGACCTTAACGAAAATGTCTCCGCTGACGTCCACTTTGAGAGCAGCCATCTATCGGCCTACCGACCCATCTAAAGATTGGAAAGTTCTTGATAAATGGTCCCTTTCCAAACCAAACTTGGAATGATGTTCTACAGAGATGAACTCAAATAACTGGTTCATGAGCTCAAGATTTGATTATATATAGAGAGCAATAAAAAGTGGGGATACACCAAATTCACAGGATTACACGTTCAAAATTCAAAAAATATTTTTATTTCTGAAAAGTTTAAATATAATATTCTGCACAAAATTGAAAGAAAATGATATATTTGTAATGGATTTTAAACACTTAAGTGCATCACACAATGAAACTAACATTATATTTATTTTACAATTTTTTAGGATAGTTTATAATTTTGAAATGAATTTTTTTGAATTCTTATCAATTTTCAGATGATATAATTGAATACTATTAGCATAAATAAAAAATAAATAACATATTGAGATGGAACTTATACAACATTGCGCCCACTTCCAAGCCTGAATATTATTATTTAGCAGATTTTCCAAAAGGGAAATTACATTTTGTTGTTGTACTCATGACGCGATTTTCGAAAAATGTTTCAAATGTCCATCGTTCCTACCCAGGAGATCACGAGATACATATACATATATAAATTTATATGTTTGTTACCGCTCTACCGGTTTGTTTGATCGTTACCAAACTCGATAGTAAGTCGTTTTATGTAAAAATGAATATCAAGTTCGTTAATGGCGAAAATCAGACTAGTGCGAGGGAGGGGGAATCCGTTATTATACGTTAGATCGAAAATTTGTATAGAACCAATCTTGTTGTAAATAGAATAATCTATAAATGCTATTCTATGCGTATTTTCTGTATCATGAGTATTAATCCAGATATTTGGAGTTTATAGTTTTCGGGTTTCAGTAAACCCCCACTCCTACTTATGAAATATTAACCATGATCTGCTATATCATGAACCATTTCATTTTAAGTTTAAATACCAAATATTGTTTTAATATATCTTTTACTTTGTGAGATACACGCAAATACGTCGTGTATTGATGTCGTCAATTACGACTTTTCGTGCTTACCTCGAAAATGTTTATTTGATGTATATCATACTCAATATTTAGCTGTTTCAGCCAAAACTAAAGATCATATTTGTTATTGGCTGAAATCGGACCTGGAATAGTGGGTGTTAGAGGGAGGAAATCGAAAATTCAAAATCTCCATTATTATGAGTCGGCTCATAAAGTGTTATAGAACCAATCCTTGTTAAGCTATTGATTTTCTACGATTGTTGCTCTATGCATGTTTTGGTAAGTCAAGTATTGAGCGATTTATTCGTACTTTCTTATTTTGTTCCTTCAACCTCCCCCACCCCCTTCCACTCATGATAAATAGAGAATACGTGGTGAGATGAGACCACAAGTGTGTTATACCAGCATTTGGGTAATCTGCTTAGTTACGCAGCCGCTGCGTGACGGACTTTATTTTTGAGGTCATCAGCTAATACCATGCTCACATGGGAATTGAATTCATTCCATAAATGAAGTTATTACATGGTCATTCATAAATAATTAATATTCAGCACATTTATGGTGGGACTATCAGTGGTGGAAGTGAATGGTCAAGCTTAATATTTCCACAAGGATCAGAGCCATAATTTTGAAAAATCGATTGCTCATTTCGGCCAAACTGCGCAAACCCTCAGTAAATAACTCTTAACTCATGAATGTGGATAAACAACTTATATTTTGTGGACCTTTTTCGTCACAAATCCTGAGTTAACGATAAAATATATCCATTATACAATAACTGGTGAATAAAAGCATTAAAATTTAGATCATATTCATATTTAACAAATAGTTAATGAAAGATGAATCGATATTCCAGCTGAAATAATTCTAGAATGTTAAGAGCAAGAAAGATGTATTTCTGACACCTGTTAAACGCTTAATGTTTTGAAGGAAAACATTTTCTAATGGATCCTCTGCTGGAAATATCCTTTATTATCTTCTCAAATGTATGAAAAATTAAAATTTCACTCACAAACGCAGATGCATTTAGTCGAAATAAATAAAATGTGATAAAAATCCATATAATGAAGCAACACTAAAGAAAGGTGTAATAACACAATAGATTTTCCTATTGTCTCCTCAATACTCGTTGGAGAAGGGTATAATGCATTTAGTATTTAAAAAAAAACAACCAGAAACATTTTTTTTTTTTTTTTTTTGGGATCCTGAATGTATACTTTATAAAAATGTTACGTACTTAAGGCAAATTTAACCACCACAGCTAAGCAGACAAGCAGTAGTTTGCAGGCTATACTCAAAGAAGGTTCAAAACTACAGAATTTCTCTACAGATCGAATGATGGGATTTGGAGAATATGGAAATGAATGAGTATATAGGCAATATGGAAGGCTCTCTAAACATTAAAAAAATACATCCATAATAAGAACATCAAAATAATATGTTATTGCTTAGTTTAAAAGGGAAATTTAGTATGTAAACTATTAAAAAAAATCAATGAGGTTACTCTCCATGGTTCACTGACGTTTCTATAATGTCAAAGGCAAACCCTTCATCATTGATTTCAACTTACTTATGTTTCGCAGCCATCTATATAATCTGTGACGAATCCCAAAAGCTTATTATTTGTTTCCATGCTGAATGTGTATCAATAAATATCAAAGATAGGGGCCGACTCATACTAACCAACCATTCAGATGTGAACAGCTTGTTAGGGAAGCTCTGCCCACTCTGCCCAGACCTACCGCTGGAGAGAGTACTTGAACAGTGGTAGGTCTTGAAGCTTAGCAGAATTTAGGTGGGTCATTTAATTAAAACTAGGAAATATTACACTGGGCTCGGCAATATTAATCATCCTGTTAAAAGTGTGTGTGTGTGTGTGTGTGTGTGTGTGTGTATATATATATATATATATATATATATATATATACAAACAAACAAATTTGAACAGAACCCAGTTTTGCATGAGCTTTCTGAATATGAAGGATAACTTGATTATTTCCACTGGCTAGTCAATGTCCTTCAAAATCTTTATTTAGAGCTTTCAACGATGACACTTCGTCATTTTCAAAGTATTTAACATAAGTTTCTTTCCCGTGTGAGAAAGAAAAAGTATATATTTTGCGTTTTAAATATATTTATTTTTTTCAAAATAGTTGTGGGTAGGTTTGAGAGTGATATGAGTCTACTAAAATTGGAGTTGTCCATTCCGAGTGGTTCAGGAGAAAAAAAAAAACTGTTTTGCATTTTGACTGACAATAATTCAGAACTGCTTTCTTATAAATCTGTATCACACTGGCGCCCTAATATGAACACTTGTTTGTGGTTGCGCATATGATAAATGCGAATACTTTTTTTTTACATTTTTAATGGAACCAGATTGCATTACAGATAAACTATTTATATTATTGTAACACAAATGAAGTTTTAGAATGTTGCGGTATTTAACAATTTTATGTTATTGATAACATTGTCAACAAAAAGACAGAGATACACAAATAGTTATTATGCAGTTAATTTACTTGAAAGACTAAGGTAATCAATACACAGTAAATTGTAAAACCTTATATGATCTCAAACTATTAATGAAACCAAATATAAAAAGTTTCCGATTTGCGAAACCAAATTTTACAAAGATTTTGAAAATATGCATTGCCTCTGAGATGTCCAAGCTGCCAGTCATGAACCGTGTGGAATGCCCCCAACAATGTTTTACTGTCTGCAAAAAAAAAATCTAAAACAGAAGTTAAATATATTTATTTAATTAACCTAAATTTAACTAACACGAAGAAAGTAGGTTAATACATAATACCATACTATGCAAATAATGCTGTATTTATTTTATTAACTCTCAAGTGGTTCTGGAGATGAATATTACTTCGGTTCCGTTGAAAAGACACGAGTCTATTTTCTCCTTGAACCATTAGATTTGAAGAGGGTCCATGGGATCTCTTTGGAATATACTATCAATGCCCTAGCTCTTTATACCTATTTTAAGCACTTGAATAGGAATTTATTTACAGAATATTGAAGTTTTCGACTAATAGACCCTTTTTAAGATTGTTTAAAAAAAATAGGAATTTATTCTTGCCATAAAGAAAATGTTGGTGATTATGTTTAACCAAATATAACAGTTAATGTAATCATGATACCTAAATAACTTGTTTCTTTTTGAAAATTATTGTTTTTCAGCAAGAACAATTCATATTTACTCTATTATTCTTAATAAATAAATAAAAAATAAAAAGTGATTTAATGCTACACTTTTAGTACACTGCCGCAAGAAATTTGCTAACATCTCATCTTTATTTTATACTCCATTGGTTTAGATGGTGGAAAAACAATACTTTTAACATTGCTTCCTAATTTTTCATTTATTCAAAAATTAAGTATTTATTATTATATTTGTTTATTTATTGGAGCTTTGCAACTGCTGATTGCTCAAAATAAAAGCTTCATAAATTTTAAAACTAGCAAACAAAATAAAATCTAACACAGACACAGAAAATGAATACAAGCAAGGATACAAACAAAAAAGACTAAATCTAAACCTAGGTACAAAAACTGAAACAAAATAATTTCAAAATGAAACATAGAGCCACAATAGACAATACGGAAGTCCTATTAAAATATTCAAAATAATCAATAAAATCAATTTAACAAAATAAATAAATAAAATACATTTAAAATTATTAAGATATTGATTGATAAAATATAAATTGTTACAGGTGACTATTTACATACAACTCTGCTTATACTCGCTTGCGCACATATATTAGGGAATAATAAAATCTATGTTAAAATGGAAATATTAATTGTAAATGAAGCATATTAGTTAAATATTAGTGTGTATAGTGCGTATGTATGGAAGTTTTAATAAATTAATAACAAAAGGAAACTGTATAAAAGCCAGAGTATGTAACAAATAGATTGGATAGAAAATAAAATCATCTAAAGGATTACAAATTAAAATGTATAAATTAATTAAATAGTGAATGGTGCTAAAATAATGAAATAATTCTTGTCTCCTTGAGATTTCCTTTTTTTGAGATTGAAAATAATTATTTTCTCTTCTTAGGGCAAAACTAGATATACCTAAAAACAATTGAACATTATGTATTGCACTTCTGGTTACATAAGGAACACAGTGTTCCATATTGAGTGTTCCTAATGTAACCAGAAAAGCAATACATAATGAACAATAGTTTTTTAAGTGTTTCTAGTTTTGCCCTAAGAAGAGAAATAATTATTCTCGAAATATTGGCATAAACTAAATTACTTACCACCAACATTGACCAAAACTCCAAGAAACAACAAATACACCATAAATAAACATGACCTGGTCGAAAACATCCACTTAATTATATATATACATATAATTTCTAAGAATGTATAGTGAGCATTGTAACATAGTTGGAATGGGCTATGATGTATGTTCAATACTATCAGGCTGGTTCGTCACACTCTGTTCAATCAGTGCTCATGTTTAGGCTAGTTAACATGTCTCCCACTGAATACATCATATAACTACTCATACCCTAATAAATGTATTTCGCTGTATTTCAACAGAGTATTTCTATTTTTAAAATCTCAATAATGATTGATATTTTTTTTAAACTGTGCCATTTCTTACTTATTATTAAAGGAACTTTTTTTTTTTTAAATTTAATTTCTATGCAATTTGTTTTCATGTTTTCAGTGCGATGGTAAGTTCTGAAGCTGTCTATAGATATTTGCATAATATATTCATAGTCTAAATTATAGATTAAGTGCTAAAATAGATTGGTTATCGCTGGCGTTATGGCTGTTAAATCATGTTTATCAAGCACTGGCTCTTCATAATATAATAATAAGAACAAAATGCTTTCAACCATCTCTACTGCCATCGGCATAGCTTAAAACAACAATAGCTATTTAGCCAAATGGATAAAATTATCTTTCAATAATAATCACATAAAACATCCCTGAAACATTTTTAGCTTTTGAAGATTAAACAATGACACATACATACAATATTACATATTGTTTAAGAGGCTTAACTAGTGCTCAATCGATTTAAGGTTTTTATGCAACTTCGCGTAAAATAAACTCCAGGAACTTGTATTATTTCTCAAGCAAGTTTAGTGAAATCAGAATCTTGTTTGACTTTAATCTTCACGGGGTTATGCTTTGAAGCATAATTGATACAGGAACAAAGTCATTTTAAGTTCTTTTGGCAAATTTACAACTGAATTATAAAATAAGTATGGAGAGCTAACTTCTGCTCTGTAAATAAACACTTTAAAACCTCTTTGGAATTCTTACTACTAAAGACTTTGGGGCACAGTACTAATAAAGAAACGTAATACCAGAGCAAGAGGTAATGTGTTTGCTTGGGCGTGTGTGTGTGTTTGTGTGTGTGTGTGTTTGTGTGTGCGAGTGAGTGCATGCAATTTTAAATGCAGTTTTAAACTAACTAACACAACAGAACATAAATGCAGGAACCTCGGCAAGAAATAAACAAAACAATTGGGAGATATATAGAATGACTGAAATGTTGGAAGTATTTATTTATATCTTGCATCACGTGGGGCAACATTCTAAAATGAAATAATTCCAATAAAAGTTGGCAAAAAGGTTGGGCTTTTTCAACATGTCACCGGCAGCTTACCACTCGATGTCAAGCAAATACAATCAGGAATAAGTCCCCAATATTTAATTAGTTTTTAAGTGGGAATTTTAAATATGACGCCATTGACCTTTCGATCTCCCGATTAAGTTTTATTTATTGATCCTAATAGGAGTTTTTAGAGAAATCTATTTAGAGGCACTGTGATAACCATTCAATGTGAAATCTCCGAGAAAATATGGCCTAATATGACATTAGGCACATTTTTTGTTACGAAAATCATTATTTGTTGATGTCATTTTAGAATATCGTCTACGCGGTACCAGAGTCTATGTAGCATAGCATTATAAATTAGTTAACAATTACTTCAAATAAAAAGATTCTTAATTTCTTTTTCCTTTAACGTTAGGTCTTAAACAAATAAGAATTATTACTATAGAATTATAATTATTAAAAACGTTAACATTTCTTATTTCAGACAAATTGATTGGGGTAATAAATTTTCTTAAGAGGGTTGAGGCTGTATTGAAATGAATCAGTGATTTCGAAATAAAAAAAATGACTTATTAACTATTACAATTTCTAACTGATTCAGTAATACAAAGTACTTAATAGTAATTAATTCAGAAAGTAGTTAATTCAGTGATTTAGTGTGTTCATTTTAGTAGTTAATTCAGAATGTTAAACATAATAATTAATATATAATTATATTACAAATAATAATTAATATATACGTATTCAACAGAATGCATTGAGAATTATGTTAAAAATAAAAGGTTAGCGAGGTTTTCAGGTGACATAAATATCAATATTCGTTAAATTTAACATTTTTAAGTTACTATACTTCACAATTCTGACATACTCGGAAACTGGCTTCGGTTTCTAGAGATTTTATGCAGATATATTGTGAAGATATTTAACAATAAGCGCTTAGGGCGGTAACAGACAAGTATATACATAATTTGGAATGGACCTCATTTTTGTCATGAATGGACATTTGAAGAATTTTTTTTAAACATTTTGGTTATTTGTACAATCTCAATAGCTGATTGGTTCCCTTAAGGGAAACTTTCTTTCTTGCTAAAAGTTAGGAAGAGTACAAATGATATAGCTTTAAATTTAAGGCTATATGCAAATGGCTATGGTTCGGCGTTGGTCATTTCAAGAATAACCACGAAAGCAATCGATTTCTTTCTTACCAAAAAAATGCTATCATCAGCTAAGGCAAACGCTTTGAAGTTTTACACCAATTTTACCACTGGAATGATTGGTAACTGAAAAGAATTTTTTGAACACCGGCCACGGATAATTTGATAAACATGAGCCCATGTGCTGGGGAAATGTCCGTACAACACGCTTCTTATCAACAATCGGCATTGCAAGGTTAAACACTTGCAAGGAGGATCGGGTCAACAAAACGTATTTGAATTTATCTCGTATAATACAGGTTTGTTGAAAACAATATTTGAAATTTAACCTTCTTATGAAGTGGCTCATGATATTAGAGCTTATTATTAACATGGCACTAGTAGGAGTTGGGGTTTACTGAAAGCGGAAAACTATAAAATCCAAACATTTCGGTTAATACTCATTATAAGGAAAATATGTATAGAACAATATTTATAGAGAATGTAATTTGCAATAAGATGGTTTCTATACAATTTTCTGATACGACGTATAGTAATAGATATTTCGAATTTTCGTAATTCTTCCCCTCTAAACCTCCCCTCCCAATGGTCCGATTTCAACCATTAACAAACTTAATCTTTCGTTTTACATAAAATGAGTAAATATCCAGTTTCTTAAAGATCAAACAATAATTCAGACCGCTAGAGCGGCAACCGACATATATATATATATATATATATAGGGAGTGTTATTTTAGTGTTCAGAAGGTGTTCCCTATAAATAAATAAAATCTTGACTCCAAATAATAAAGATTAGTGTATTTTCATAAATAATAAATGAGAAAAATAATAACACAAGTTTAGAATTATGAACAACGAAAGGTTCATTGAAATGGTTCAAAAAGGATGTAGGCATTGGGTACTATGTGGACGTTTACAGAGCCAGCTGGAGGCTCAAACAGGTAGGCTGATGTTATTGCCTTAATGCAAAATACCAAGTATGCCCTAATTATCGACCCTACCATAAGATGCAAACGTAATGACAAAGACCAAATCTTAAAAATCAGAACGAACATAAAGGTAATTATCAAAAATGTATTGACTTTTACAAAGATGAAATCATGCAATGACTCTAAAAACTGAGCAGATTTGTCTAGCTGTTATATGGCTCGCTAATTATCTCATTTCAAACTATAACCACAATTCCTCCCGTAGTTTGCCTTGTATAAAATTATACACAGAACGCGAGAGTTGTTTCTATTAGCAGCTTTTAGCACAAAGGAATATGAAATAGATGGACAATAATATAGTTATATATGCAATCAATTCATAACTTTGACAATAGAATCGAATTTAAATGGAATAAAAATGAATACAACTTCAGCACAATGGTCGACTTTTATTCAAACCACCCATTGAAAATCAAGAACAATTTTTTATGTAATAGGACAATGACAGCTCTTCCAAGAACATTGCCGAAATATTTCAATGAAAGAAAATACACATTAAGGCCTATTTTGTATGAAATCCATTATATAACAGAAATAATAGAATAACAAATAGTGAAGGCACACAAAAAAGTGATTTGCAGGAGAAATAATCAAAGTGACAACTGATTCGGCCCCAGCTACTGATTAATTTTACAAATCTCTCCTTTCAAGAAAAGCATTTGAAAGCTCAAGCTATTAAGAACAGAAAACGTTGAAAACTAATAAAAAAAAATATATTTGATATGAAACCACACTGAAAACGGGAAATGAAAAGTTTGGGAGAAAAAGAAAATTATCTGACTCAGTAAATGAAGAAATTAAAGAAAAAAAGAAGGCAACTTACTCAATCACCAATGTATAATTTTATGAAAAATTAAACCAAATCAATTGAAAAAGAAAAAAAAAACTCAAGAACAAACAAACAACGCAAAGGTTTTATTCATTTAAATACCACCCTATTATATCGAATGGACTAAACAAAATGTGTAACAAAAATGGAAAGTAGCCTGAAATTCTCAAAATTAGTAAACACTATCTAAAGCAGTACGTAATGCAACATGCAATGCATATGAAATATAGTACATGCATTTTGAAAGCTCATGTATTGAAGAATCGTTTCAAGTACTACGAAAACGTATAAAAAAAAACATCCAGTTAACTTAGAAATAAACACAAAACTGCCTTAGCAAACAATGCAACTAGTTTTAACCACACGTTTGATTTATATAAAGTTCTAGTAATAGGTAATGAAAGGAATGCATTTAAAAGGAAAATAAAAGAGGAAGAGCCGTATACAAGAAAACATATTTCATAGATTTTAAAAATGTCTTCCATCACACGATCAATCAGTGGAGTAACACTTTTGATGTTCATAACAGCTGATCCGGTACCACCATGTTTTATATTATCAACACCTAGTACTTCACTTCGAATTTGACCAGCCTTCAAGCATGGCGGATCCTACTTCCTTACTACTTACTATAAAGTATTCGGGTATATAGAGTATTGATGTCGTAGATTTTAGTTTATTTAGATTATGGCGTAATTGATTATTGTAATTATTTAAGGTTTCAAGCATTCATTAATGATATTCTTATATTTTAAAACCATTTTAGCTCATGGAGAGGTACAAAACGGTCACGATAAACATGTAGGCCATAATAAACGAGTTCAAGAATAAATTTGTTCTTTTCAAGATAAACCGGCTCCCATACAACTGATATCAACTAAATCATGAGTACCATTTTACACACTATGAATAATTCTGTTTTTTTGTTATATAATTCTATTAAGGTGCACTTTGCAAGTAATGTATATTTGTTTTGTAGTAAAAATAAGTTGGCTCCTTTATTTATTTATGTTATTAATAAATTCAAAGAAGATCATTTGATTTTGGTCATTTTGTCCGCTGTTTTTGAGAAAGAATATTTTCTCTTCTAATTGAAACACTGGAAGTCAATATAAGACTATACCCCTCAATCAGTTCCCTTTTAGAAAGATTTTATATTTTTAATGAACTACCACTAGCTTTGTCTATCTGCCAATGCCTAAAAGAAAACCTTTAACGGTCGGTCAAAAAATTATAATGAATAAATATGGTTTTATTATACTCCTTAAAAGAAACCATCACAAATTTATCTAATGCTAAGAGATAATAACACCGTCTCTCAGGTTTAGCTGAAAATAAGTTAATTACGATTTTTATGCATTTCATTCCCTATTGCTCCCCAAGTAAAAACAAATGTGTAAACAAGGCACGAAATTAAAGTGGATATGTAATACAGGGTGATTACTGGGAAACGCATGTTTTTGACTTGCGTAGTATAAAGGAATTTGGTTCGGCGACGGCCGGAAGTTGTTGGGCTGTGGAGGGGAGAGTGTGCAGTTTCAGTTGTAGCCGAGATGTAGAACCTTGAGCATCTTACGTTTGTCATGCTACGGTTCCCAGTGGCAGCAGTAAGCCCCCGCTGTGTAGCTGCTGGGTAGGGGAACCGTAGGAACAGTAGGTCCTTAGTCGGCTTTGCTGTTCCGGGCAGGGGATCACTCCTGCCTTAATGGGGTAAGTTCTAGCGGCTTACTCAATGTGAACTACGGGCTGGGTGGTGTCCGGAGTGGAGGCTTGCCTTCACTGCCGGTCATAGACGTAGTGGTCGTGTGTTCAAAGCACGAGGACATACAGGCCAGGTAAACTGGTACATGTGTGGGAGCTCTTCTCTCGTGTGGGAGCTGGGTAGTAGGAGACTGTCCCTTCCATAGGATTCGCTTCTGACCATCGTAGCGAATCCTCAGTCACCATGAGGTTGTTGGATTGGTGTAGAAGGATTAAGGCCTCACGGCTAGGTGCCTTCTACATTGTAGCCACTCCTCGATATGGGTACGCAATGTCAAGCGACGGTTTTACGCAAATGGTGAATCAGTCACTCAGACTCAGCGAGACGTGTACATTTTAACATTGCACGGCATGGTGCTATCCCTGATCGTAACACGATATGATACATACAGTTAACACAACTGGATTCTTGCTTAAGAAGAAACCTCCTGGACCGGCTAGGACAGTTAGTACCCCGGAGACAGTTGAAAGAGTGCAACAGTTCCGAGTCCTAGCCGCTCCATTCGGAAGCGGGCATCTGCTCTCGGACTTCGCCCATCCCATTGTAAGTAATTTTATTCTGAAATTGCATATTGTGTTCACTGTTTTTTCACTCATGAATACATTTTTTGCTATGAATTGCCTGAGTACTCGTTATATGAAAAACATGCGTTTCTCGGTAATCACCCTGTATTTAAAAATATAATGTTATATTCCATGATACGCTTAATAACAGACATATTTTTAAACTTGAACTTGCATATGCATACATTTGAGAATACCTTCTCTAAACCCTCACAATCTGAGTCCGATTTTGGTTCATAAGGACTCCGATAAAATAGAATTACGCAACAAACACACACAGAAACATGCAAATATATATAAATATATATATATATATATATATATATATATATATACACCCTCCCGGGCGGCGTACTTAGATTAGGAAGCCTAGCCAGTCTGACAGCCTAGCAGTTTGACAAAGGGTCATTACTTCTGGAGTCAGTCAACTGGCAGAACTGACCTTTGGTGTTCAGGCCACAGTCCTTCTCCCCCTGTATACCCGTCAGTCTACTGGAGACAACTCATTCCATATCCTCCTTAAAGGGGTTAATTGTGGAACCCCTCAATGACTAAAGATCTTTACGGTCTACAGCCCTAACCATACATATAAATACACACACACACACACACACACACACGCACACACACACACACACATATATATACACCAATGTCTGCATCTACTGGTAGGTTTATGTTCCCATAAATTATGTAATAATTACTACTTCATGAACGTAAATCTGCTAGTATTCGTGTTATTTTGCCTCTCAGATGTTAGCAGATTTGTTACATTCTGATGACTTTTAAAATGAATATGCTTTTAGATTTTTTTTTTAGTAGTGGCTTTCAAAAACATTTATGTTTAGTCTTTTCAGTCACAGGCAGACATTTAAAATCTTTAATGGCTGAATCGTCCTGAGGCCCCACAAATTAGTTTTTCATTTATCCAATAACGAACATTCTTTTTTAGCGTTTTACAAAAACCACAAAAAAAAAAAAATGTAAATGATTTTAGCAATTTCCTGCCAACGGCCACAACTGGTATCGACAGTTTAATATAAATAAAATGATCCGAATAGCCCGTTTAATCGGTATTATTTTGGATATGTGTGTTTCAGAGACGTTACTTTGATATGCATTGGAAAAAAAAAAAACGGATAATGGAATGTCAAATACATCTTGCTAAATGAATTTCATGTTTCAATTAAATAAGCTTTTTCTTATTTGAAGTTGCTGGAGGATCAAGTGTTAGAATTTGGTTTATCAAATAGGCTGAGGAACATATGGTTTGACTTTGGAGTAAATCCCATTTTTAGATTATTAATTAAACTCTCTTTTAGACATTTTGTGAACAGACTGAATTGTCCAGTACGTGTAACATCAATGTTTTAAAATATAAATTAAGGGCAACCAACATAATCATTGCTGTTATTAAGATTATTTTATAATTTGATAAGTCGACCTATTTTATAAAATATCTGTTGGAAATAGTGTTTGTTTGTCTACTTAACATGTAAGTTTGAAGTACTCTTCTGTAATACTATGGCTTTGTATGAAGTGCGTCTTATTTAAAGTTGTCGGAGGATCAATCTTTGGAATTTGTAGTAAAATGAAGTATTGCAATAAGCTAATATTTTCTTCATAAAATTTAGAATGAAGATTGAAAATGCATTTACAGTTCGTTTTAGAAGAGTTTAGCATTGTTAAGTATTTGACCGACTTAAAAAATATTTCCTAGGTACGATCAATAGATATTTGAATATTATTTTCGATAATCGCGACATGAGAATTAGCTAATAGATGATGACCATATATTTACTGTCTTAAATAGAAATTCAGGTGGTTGGTCTAGTTCAAACTGTTCGTACGATTTATAATTAAAAAATGTTGAATATTATTCAGGGGTATATTCACTTTAGAATATAATCTTATATTGAATGTTAACATTTTTCTCCGAAGAAGGTGCTGTCTGTTAATCCTGAATAACATTGACAATCAATGTCATAAACGTCACGCAACTGGAGATATCGAAATTACTAGGCCAACAGACGATATAAACGAAAATAACTTGTTTGATGAAGGAGGAAAATATCATTAAAATTCCTCTAATTTGATCTTCCAAACTATTTCTCATTTTTTTATTGTGGAGCGTTTGCTACAAGGTGATGTTCCCATAGAAAGAAAAATTCAACAACTTCTATAAAAGACAGCAGAACTAGTAGACAATAATTTATAAAACTAAAAAAAAAAAAAAGAAAAGGAAAATAAAAGTTAACTGAAAATCCCTAAAATATCTTATAAAATAATTGGGTAATTAAATGTAATCATGATCAAATAAGTTATAAAACATTTATATAAATACAAATGTAAAAATCACACTAATGAAATATATACCTAGATAAAACAAACACACGCACTAAAAATAAAAAAAAACACACACACACGAACAGCTTAAAATAGAGTAATAAACGGTTTATGACTTATTGTTTATAAGTCTATGTTTTTTTTTAAATATTGAAGTATTAAAGAAATATGGGGGCTATCTTTAGTAAGAAAGCATTTAAGTCATATAGGGATCTGTAAACTATTACTTCCTTCCTTGCTTATCAAGTTGTATCTATTGAATCAGTTCTAGCGAAAGCATTAGCTACAGAAGACTCTTATAATTTCTAACTTAGATTTCCTCATTTTACAACAGATAAAATACGAGTAGAAATATCCAATGGACAACCAATCCCAAAGCTAATGCATGATTACAATTATGAATAGAACTGAGCAAGAAGCAAGGGTAAGTTTCAACAAATGTAGTAAATGGATTTTTCGGACACAAGAAAGATCAACTATTGTAGTAACCCTTTGTTACTTTACGGCTTATTAGGTTCGATTAAGTTTTTTTGAGGTTTATTTACTTAAACAGATGTTGATTCTCTGCAAATACTAAGTGCAAGAAATATCTTTTCTTAGTGTGGAACAGCTTAAAAGTTTAGCGATGTGTTTGAGAGAAAGAAGTATTTGGAAAGAAGAAATCCATATTTTAACCCAATTGAATAGGGAACACAATAACATAACATGGAGGTCTGAGTATGTGATTCGACTCTCAACTAAAGAGAAAGGGACGCATGTGCGGCACAGACAGAATAGATATAGAAAGGGACAATGGTCGCATAAATTAAATTATTCAAATACGGAACTGTACTAAAATTGTTGAATGTACACTGCTGCTCAACAAGGCACGCAACTAGAAAGATAAGACACGTTATACCTAAATATTATGTTGTATTAAATTACATTTATCGTTTTCATTTTTTTGACAGAGGAACATATGGTTTGACTTTGAAGGTAACACCATTTTTAGATGAACAATCAAACCCTCCTGTAGACATTTAGTAGATTTGCAGATAGTCTTAATTGTACAGTACGTGTAACTTCATTGTCTTAAAATATAAATTAAGTGTAACGAACTTAATCATTCGTATTATTAAGATTAGTTTATGTTTGATAAGCCAATGTATTTTATAAAAATTCTATTGGAAATAGTGTTTGTCTACTTAACATGTAATTTTGAAGTACTTTTCTGTAATGCTATGGCTTTTTAGACAGATTTGAATAAATATATACATAGCCACCAGGTATTTGTGTCCTTAATATCTTTAGAATGGAACAAAATATGTCTGTGAGATTGTAACATATGTTTTAGAAGAGTAACCAATCAATAGAGAACGTGTAATTTGCACGTTTGAGGTTGAATCTATATTAATTTACTCGATAATGCTTGGTTAGATGGATTGAAAGTCTAGAGTACATAATTTTTTCGAGTGCCTACCTAACACCTATAGAGAATTTACTAATTACTTAGTATGTCATCATGTGCACTCGTTGTAATAACTTTAGAGACTCTAAAGTTCTGGGAAATGTACATTGTCTTTTAGCAGATTTCTCTTAAGGGAAATCAGCTATTGAGGTCGTACTCATGACGCGATTTTTGAAAAAATTCTTCAAATGTCCATCGATCCTACCCAGATGACGAAAATGAGGTCCGTTCAAAATGATACACACATACATATATATATATATATATATATATATATATATATATATATGTCTGTTAACTCTCTAGTGGTCGCAATTTTTGTTTCATCGTCACCAAACTCGGTATTTAATCGTTTTAGGTAAAAAGGAAGATCAGGTTCGTTAACGGCTGAAATCAGACCATTGGCAGGGGGGGGGGTTCAGAGGGGGGATTTTCGAAAATTGGAAAAATCTCCGTTACTATACGTCGGATCGAAAAATTGTATAAAACCAATCTTATTACAAATTAAATTTACTATAAATATTGTTATATACATTTATTCAATATCTTGAATATTAACCGAGATATTTGCATTTTTCAGTTTTCAGCCATCAACAAACCGCCACTTCTACTCATGTTACATAAACAATACTCTGCTACATAATAAATCACATTATTCGAAGTTTTAATACCAAAAATTGTATTGAAGAGACATTTATTATACGAGATACATGCCAATATGTTCTGGTGACCCCCCCCCCGTCTTAAGGTTTTGGACTACTAAAATTTGATTGATTGAGATAAAAGTTATTTTGACTCATTATTAATTACAGTACTAAATATAGTAAGTAGTTCTCAATAAAATTAATGTGTTATATTCTGATATATTTCGGTAACTGTTTTTCTTTCTGGTGTGAGGTGGGCAGACCAGTTTGTTTACATTTCTAACCCGAAGCTTCCTGTCGGCAGGTTATTGAAATTGGATGAAACATTTCTTATTTCCGTTTGTATTTATTCACGGTGGTGTTGTGTTACCAGTATGTAGATTTATCTATTACTAAACTTCACGAGGGAAATCTGCTTAGTTTACGCAGCCCCTGCGTGACGGACGTTTATATAAACCCCTCACAAATAACGAAAAAATGTTAGTACTTTTGGAGTATAGTAACACTAATTAGATCGATCTTTCTTAACTTGATTTAATTTTCACTTCCGTAGTAATATAAATAAAGACCTATATACTGCAAATTTTCATATTATTAAATAAAAAAAACACCGCTTTATTAACTATCCATATATTAATCCTTTATTTAAAACATTGGTCCCGAAAGTATATTGAACAAATAGTTGGAAAAATCCTAATTCTAAGTATTTTAATCTTTCCTAAGATTATTATTATATAAAATAAATGAGTAAAAAAACGATCTAATTTGATAATTTCATATAAATAATTTTCAAAAAGGGTTTCACAGTATTTTTAATAAAACCCTTGTAATTTAACCGTTTGCAATTAAAATATTACGTACTTTATGATCAAATTGAAAAGGGAAAATTGTCTCGGTAAAGAGGGATAAAAGAAGGATTTTCCGTTCCCAGTAGAGGATAAAAGGTTTTTCTTTTTGTCTTAGCCTGCGGATTTTAACTGTCCCGCGGTGAAACACTGCTCTCAACTGTGACGAGAGCTTCAAGTGAAAACACTCTCCACTCGTCATTCTTGTCAGACTACAAACCATTTCGAAAACCTACTACTTTGATGCAGCTCATCTCAACTTCAGTGTAAAATCTCTTGGTAGAACATTTAAGTCTCATCTATTTTGTAATTCTAGAATGTGCTAAGTTATAGCTTAATCTCTTTTTCATCCCTCCATCCCTGCATATATACTAAAAGTCTGATTTGAATAATTTCCTGTGACTATATCCCGACAAATGTTATAAATGTGTCCAAAAGCAATAACCATTGGATCTTTCAGGCTACTGATCAGGTTGATGCAGTCTCTGTAACAGGCAGTAATGTATAATTGCCACACGATGCTCGAACCTCAAAACCTACCATAAATAAAATATAAAAAAATATATGATAGTTAAATATAATATAATTTTCAGTCCTGTTCTTGCTCCCCAAAGAACTTTTAACACCAAAAATAGCTCATCTCCCTTCAGAGAGATATGTTAATAATAAAAAATAGGTGGACAATAACATTCAGTACATTATTTAGCAATTGCATATTTTTTTTAAGCGTTGCATACCAAGCCTAAATGACTGTATTTATCTTTCTTAATTAATATCATAAGTACTTAGAGTCTTAATTATAGATTTTCAATAAAGTACTTGGCGTTTATTTTGGAGAAAAAATGTATCATCATCTAACGACAAAACAAAAGGGTTGAACAATGTATGTCACTTTTTACTCCCCCAAATAGAACAATTATGGTTCAGACAGATAAATAAATGGACGACGAACAAAGCCTGCCAGACCCTCTTATACGAAATATAGGCTCGGGTTGCCTTATTCAAATCGTTGGCACTCTATAGGCTCAACTAGTCTAATAGCCTGCCTCACACTTCCTTTTATTATAAGAGTGCATATATATATATATATATATATATATATATATATATATATGTGTGTGTGTGTGTGTGTGTGTGTGTGTGTTGAAAATTATCGGGTCTTTTTTACTTTACGGCCGCAAATCTATTTTCATATGAACACATGATTCTTTTCACACTGAAATCATTACCTGTTACTAACGTGATTTATTTCCCAAACCCAAAAAAAGGTCTTATAACCTCTACATTCTAATCAAAACAAACCAAAATAGATTATTAATTCAATATGTTTATTAAAAAATAACAAATATGTAACACAGGCACTTTTTTTATTTTATTTTCAGATTTCTGGAGACCAGTACTCTCTAATATGGTTCATTATTGATTCAAAATAATCTTCATTCTCATATCTTCTACGCCAAATAAATTCACAAAAATAAGAATCAATCATACTTCTGTGGGTGCCACATTCACATTTATTTCTACGTTTTAAACTTGACCACAGAGATTCCACTCTTTGGGTATGAACACCAGTGGTGATATCCACAAAATTTTTGGAATGGTCTACGGTGAAATGTTTATACCTCATTCCTCGGACTTTTCTGAGGCCTTTATAAGACTTCCAACAATCTGAATATATGATAGTTCCTGGAAGAACTGAAGCTTTTATACATGCAGTCAACATTTCAGCAGTTCTATTAGGGACAGCATACAAGAAACACTCCCGTGTTTCCCTACAGACTCCTCCAAACACCAACATGTTTCATCTATTTCTACTGTCAAACCTTCTCCTCCGATTAACACTGGATTATTTAAAATGTCATTAGCACAAACCTCCAGGAGCATATTCTTCCAATCCGTAGCAGTTCTTGAGCTTATTCCTAGTTCCTTACGACAAAATTTTACGGTTCTATATTCATTAGCCCAAGCATAAATGAATAATAAACTTTTTGTTAATGTTAAATGTGTCTTTTCAAACCATGTTCCACTAAAAACACTTACATTATTGCGGCATTGTGATCGATGGCATCTCCAACGAGGACAATTTCCTTTACGCTCATATTATTTTATTTCATGTCCTTGTGGGCATTTCCTTTCCTTGTGTAGGATTCCAAATCGCTGATAAACACGTATCACTTGATTTTCATCATGAAATACGTGTGCTAGTTTGATCAAATTCATTTTTATTCCGGAAAGAAAGCAAACGACGAATCTATAACCTGAACCGTGTATAACTGAATCTAGAACGGTTACTGTAGTAGTAACACGTGATATCCACAGAATCATGTGTTTCTATTCAAATTTTATTTGCGGCCGTAAAGTAAAAAATACCCAAATTATCCATGCACTTGTATATCCATCATTTGAAATATTCTATGAGTAAGTGGAGTTCATTTATTAACTACTTTATGCTTGAAAGTTATATATTATATGTATTCTGCGATAATTCACCAGGCAGTGGTCACTGCAAGCATTTCAGTCTCCTTTTTCTACCTTGGCAATAAATTATTCTAGTTAACGTTATATATTACTTACTTCTTTAATATTAATTAATGTATCAAATTTGTTTCCAAATACTTTATTACCACTCCGTTGACTGCGCCAGCGTCAGTAGCAGCAAGTTGTCAAAACTTTCTTCAACTTTATTATACAGGGTGTCCCTAGTTCCTGTTCCACCCTTCTTAAAATCTGTAATTCGTTTAATGCAAGGCTGAGACTTGGTGTGCCATAATTGTGCCCCTTGAAGAATCATTTCAGTACACCTCAAAACCTTTTCCAGCACTTTTCCAGCGACCATACTTTTTATGACGGATCCAAAATCAAATTCTAAAAGGAGTTTGTATTAGTGAATTTTTGATTTCATGCATCCATTAATCGCAAAATACCCACAACACCTTTTTTTAACCCGATTCGTTATTTTTCTCAGAATTGGTACATAATATTGAAAAATAACGGGAAAATGAATGGATTCCAATAACTGTGTTTTACTACCAACGAACAACATAAGACATGAGAGTAAAACGCATTAATAAGAGGTTTCTTAATCCTCTTTCTTTTCATTTAGTATTTAATAGTCAATTTTAGCTGTAGGCCATTAGTTGAGATTGTCATTTCTTGGCACTTAGTTATTTCAGCTACATGTTGCTGGTGTTGGAGAAGTGCCGAGTGAATAATGCTGCAGTGGTTTTCAGACCACCACCATCCTAGCCGAAGGAAATTTCAAACAATGTTGCAACATGCTAGATTTACGGGCCTTCCTTGCAGTTTATTTCCCGCCCGGTCAGGTACAGCGCCCATACCGCAAAGAAATAAATATTATTTGTGCCTAGCAACAGTGGAAGCCTATTCCAAAAAAGGCGTGAGAGAAATCACTCAAGAAAGGGGCTTATCCAGAGGGATGGTAATGCCCATCATCAAGGATTACTACCTGAATGCGTACCAGATTTCCTTCCACCTTGATAAGAGATTATGATTCATCCATTGGTCATAAAGAAGACTGCGAGAAAAATCCCAAGTTTTTCCGCAAAGTCTTGAGGACCCACGAAAGTGCCTTTTCTAGTTCTACGGAAGTGAATCTTCATAACTTTTATCATTGGTCTGAAAGAAATCCGCATTGTGTCCGTTATGTTGACCAGCAGGATTGCTTTATAGCTTATTTTTTGAGCTGTATCATTTTTTGATGAAACATTAAATGAATAGTACAGTCTTCAAGCGCTTCCCAGAAGAACACATACCCTTGATGTGAAGAAATGAAATGAGGCTGCAGCTTGACAGATGTGCTTCCCACTTCTCAATCACCGTTCTGTCAACAATAAGAAAAATGTTTCACCTATGCAGTATCGGTCTCAGCTTGCACATTGAGTGGCCACCCAGACAACTCAATCTGACAATATTATTTATTAAATGGAATAGTTTCTATCTGGGAGCGTCAAAGACATCGCCTACCAGAATAGGTCACCGAATACTGAATACATGAAAAATAAAATGAGATTGGAAATATATTAGATTTCAGTAGCAGAAATACACAATGACCGATTCCGTCATTTTAAGTGCATAAATGTGGAACATTTGTAAATGCTAAAATTGTAATATTTTCAGATTAAACGCTTATGAAAAGTGATTGGCAAGCATTTAATAAAGTGAAGGGGAATTGGAAATATTTTCTTGAAAGTGGTAAGTAACATTGATTTGGCCCTCCTGACATAGTGGCAACAAGGCAGTTGGCACGCTGTCTAAGAGACCTTTTGTAGTTCTGAACCACAACTAGACGGTAGAACTAAGTAGAAAATTAATCAGAAAGCTGACAGGAGACTGGCAGATTAAGCAATTAAATAAGGGTTGTTCATAAGATGAGGGTTGTAAGCAAACGAAACTATTCATGTGTAAGCTTGTAGGAATAGGTTATGGCACCAAAATGGAACTATAATTATTAATTGATTATTGATCTTTTGTCGGCGTCTTATCTGGACAACAATGTTCTTCAAATTTGCCAGAATAGTGCGAAAATACAATTTGAAGAAGGACACTACCCCACACCTTTCTTACCATTTAAAATTGCATAGCTTCAGTTGGGTGAGAGTGTGTATTAATGAGATCAGGAATTTTCCGTAGAGGAAGGAGTGTTTTGGCTATTTTTAGGTAGTCTGGTAGTTTGAGTAGTTGAAAGGAGAGTTCTGATGATTCGTCAATAGAGGTATGATGATTAAAAGCCTTTCCTTCTGATTGATTGATAGGAATAAGAAGATGTGAGGATGAGAATATAAATCCGTTACGCATCGGCTGCGTAAACTAAGCAGATTTCCCATGTGCTGGTATAACACTTGTGATCTCATTAGAGCAAAGGTAGAACTCGCATTAGAGAACTGAAGGTAGAATACAAAAAAATGCGAATAACTCGCATTATACTTGCAATATTATCTCACGTGAGAAAATTGTAGAACATCAATAGTTTAACAACATTGTATCTATAACATTTTACGATCCGACTCATAACAACGGATATATTTTGAATTTTCGAATCCCCCTCCTTCTAAAATACCACTATTTCAGATCCGATTTCCGCTAACAACAATAATGATCTATAGTGTTGACTGAAACTGTTAAATATGGTAGAGATCAAATAAACATTTTCGAGAAAAGAACGAAGTCATAATTGATAACGTCATCACATAAAGTATTTGTATTTATCTCACAAAATAAAAGGTAAATGAAAACCATATTTGGTATTTAACATTGAAATGAAGATATTCAGACATAAGAGCTTATTGATGAAATGTCATGAGTAAGTGTGGGGGTTTACTGGTAGCCGAAAACTAAAATATGGAAATTTCTTGGTTAATATTCGATATAGAGATAATATGCACATAACAAGATTTATAGAACATTATATTTAAAATAAGATTGATTTCATATAATTTTTCGATCCGATACGTCTTAACGGAGATATTTTGAATTTTCGAAATTCCCCTCTCTAACCTCCCTCCCCCCTTTCCGATTTTCACCCTTAAGAAACTTAACATTTATTTTTATTTAAAACGTTTAAATATCGAGTTTGGTGACGATTTAAGAAAAATTGCGACCGCTAGAGCATTGACAGACAAATATATCCTTAAGGGAAATCTGCTTAAAATTGCCAACCTGCTATATGTCTAAACATTCAGTTATATTTGATGCATATCTCATGTCATGATTATTTATAAAATAATACTTATAGAAAACAGGACATGGCTATTTATATAACCCGAAATGGGCAGAAGAATGTGCCTCTGCTATAACAATTGGTAATGTTCTATGGCGTACTCTACCGGGCATATCAAGTGCCTTCAAAGCAGAATTACATGGTTAAAAGTTAAGACATTAACATCTTACTAACGAACAGCAAGAGTACTTTCATACTTTTACTGTCTCCCTTGAAGCTTTAGAGTCAATATTTGACCTCAATCTCGCACGAGGCGGCTCCATGGGCAACTTGCTAACATACAAAAAGGTATGAACAAAGTAATAATTCATAGGACATAATGTCATTAAAGGAAATATTTATGTCATACATGTGGAATTAACGACTGAATTTGGCACATTACCCATTCACCACATTACAACAGACGATAAGATTAAATAAATTAAAAGTCAGTTCCCACCTGCTGGCTTGACACACTTCCCATTTTATCTCACCATATATTATTCTCCATTTCCAAAAAATAATCCCATGAACAGAAATAGGTGGGGTCTAAAAATCTTCATCTCAACGTCGGTGCATGCATCACATCAAATAAAGATCTGTTGCAAACAATATTGGGAATTTATTTAATAAGGAATTTTGATAAATATATATTCCCTTATTGTTGCCATGACTAAAATTGGGTGTTTAGTTAAATCCAAACAATATAAAATACAAAAATCTCATTTAATATTCGAGATAGTGAAAACGTATAGCGTAATTTCATTTATAGAAAATCAAATTTACAACTAGTTTGATTATGTATAATTTTTCCACCCTGCTCATATTATCGGAGATATTTTGTAAGCTGAAATAGACAAGTAATATATATATATATATATATATATGTGTGTGTGTGTGTGTGTGTGTGTGTGTTTATACAGAGAGAGAGAGAGAGAGAGAGAGAGAGAGAGAGAGAGAGAGAGAGAGAGAGAGAGAGAGAGTGAGAAAGAGAGAAATATAGTTTTAAACGGACCTCATTTTCGTCATCTACTAGGCAGGATCGATGGACATTTGACGAAATATTTTGAAAATCGCTCCATGAGTACAACTTCAATAGCTTATTTTCCTCATAGAAAATCAGTTAAAACACAAATGTACATTAAATGGGATATAGAATGGCTTAATGCACAAAATTGAGTGAAATAAAACCACGAAAGTAGATGAGTAGAAGTTATTGCTCGTTGAGACATGGCAATTCGTGGATTACACACCAACACCTTATGGCTAGGGCTGGACCACCAATGTGCATTCACTATGCAATTAACTACCAAACATGTACTGGTCGGTCAATAACTGACAAGAACTTATCAACTACCCTTTGAAAACAACTACGCGACTTGAGCTCATACATTGGCACAATAAGAAAAAATCACCTAGAAACACACGCATTAAGAAAGTCCGTCACGCAGGGGCTGCATAAAATAAGCAGATTTTCCACGTGAAGTTTTACAATTGAGAAATCTGGATACTAGTAACACTTAAGACCACCGTGATTAAATACAAACGGTAATGAGAAATCTATCAGTTAATTTTAATAAGCTCCTAAGGCTTCCGAATTGTAAAAACATAGGTTTGTTGACCACTCAGAGCAGAATAGATAGATAGAAACAATCTTCACCGGAAAGAAAAACAATTACTGAAATATTTCTGACTATGACATATTAACTTTATTGTAAACTATTTAGTATATCTAGAACTGTAATTTATAATCCATCAGAATAATTTTTATCGCAATCACTCAAGTTTAATAGTCCAAGAACTAAATGAGTGGAGGGGGTATCAACAGAACATATTTGCATATATCTCAAAAAATAGAAGCTTACACGAGTCTCTAAATCAATTTTAGGAGTGCCGAACAGTTCCGGAAACGGCCGAACTAGCTTTCGGCAGAAACTCAAGAGTGGAACCGACATTACCCGATCTCAAATCGTCCGTTATCCACATACACCTAATAAAAATGGAAGTATCTCGATTAAAATTCAAGATAGAGAATAGTGTATGTATATAACGATGTTTATAGTAAATTTAATTTGCAATATGGAATGGGTTAATAGAAGTTTTCGATCCGACGTATGGTAAAGAAGATATTTCGAATTATCAAAAATCCGCCCTTTTAACCCCCTCCCACTGGTACAATTTCAGCCATTAACTAACTTGATCTTCCTTTTTCATAAAACGAGTAATTATCGAGTTTGGTAACGATCAAGCATATATATATATAAAAATTTCAACGGATCTCCTTTTCGTCACCTCCTGGGTAGGATTGATGAACATTTGAAGAAATTTTTAGAATATGGCGCCAAGCGTACCCCTCAATAGCTGATTTCCCTCAAGGGAAATCTGCTAAAAAAGTTTCTATAAATTTGTATATGTTACTAAAAGTAAACATATTTTCTACAGAAAAACATATTTTTTAATAAAGTTGTTAACAACGTGGTAGGAGTATTCATTCACATTGCTACATTAGAGTGAGGAAAAAAGAATAGAGAAAGAATATTCCATTGTTGTCAAATGTTTTAACATGTTCTCCTTTTTTGTGAGTTCTCTTAATATGCCCTTGAAAGCCAGTGTGCAATAAAGAATTCAATCTGTTAGAGGTGTGTATCTCCTTCCTCGCTCCAACCATAGATTTCTATATTCCACTATGGCTCCTTTCCTTCTCTTACCTTGGGTATTATATTACATAATAAAGAATATGATGGCTTCACAAATTTTGCTGTCGTTTGGCGAAGGGGAAAACTGATTTACGTTAAAGTTGCGACACTCAAACAATAAATAAAAGTTTAGATTGAACAAGGTTGTTTTAATAAAAAGAGTGTACCTGGAAGTTTAGTTTTACAGTATGCATTATAACGGGTATAACCCTCCGATGGCAAGTTTTACCTGGTAAATTCCAAAATGTTTTGAGTTTCGAAAACTTTCAGTCGAAAGACTTTTTTTTTTGTTGGCACGCAATGTTAGTATTTTTGTTTCTTAAACAGACTTGTTTAATAAATATAACTTGTCTAATAATTTTTCAAAGTTAAGTCGTGCTGGTCCCATTTAAGATGTGTTTTTTAATTACTACTTGTTATTAATAATTATGTTGCCCCATATTTAAATGAACCTGGGCAAGTTAAATATTATTCACAATTTTCAAGATGTTTGAGTTTATCAATGAGATGGGATATAAGAATGTAAGGAAAATAAGTAACCTTAATTAAAAACAAACATTGTAAAATCATTGATAAGAACGGCCATAAAATATTTTAGAATAGCAAGCCGAAACATTCTTCAAAGGAATGAGATATTTCAGAGTTATTTAATTTTAGAATTGACCTTTCTATTATACCACGAGGCTCTATTTTCGAATGTGGACATCTATAAAGGACTTGTGATCATCCTGAATCATTCATTCAGTGAATCAGAACGAATAGATCAATCTCTATAGATAATTTAATGTATTTAGTAATCGATAATTTATCTAATCTATCTATTCAGATTGTAACTTATAAACAATTGTACATTTCTCTTTCTCTATTAAATGTTTTCACTCCTTCAGAAATATCGTCAGGTTCATTTACATAAATTGTAAAATGTCGGCGTTAAATTAAAATTAGCTTATTTCATTCTAGTTTATCCAAATGAAAAAATACAGGAGGGAGTTCAAACGTTACCTGCGCAAGAAACAATTCCTGTTTCTGTCACTTGAAGCAGCTCTATGTAACATCTCCAATAAAGTCACTTTAATGATGTGGTATATTTTGTAGCAATAATAATGATAAAATATTTCTAAAAACATATTAAACCGAATAAATTATATTAAAGATGACAATAATAGCGAATATCTCGTTATTACGTTCTCTATCTTCGACCAAAACACTCTTTATAGGTGTAATAAAAATCCCTGTATTTATTTTATTGTAGGTATCTTCCAAGTATTTCGTCATAACAAACGGACGTTATGAGAGAATTATTAGCTTAATTCATGCACTTCGCAAAGACTTGAAACTGTTGAAAATGATGACTCTGAAACACAAAGGTATACAAAAAAGGTTTTCGACGGTATTCTATGAGCACCCAAATGGTTTTGGTCCAATACGGTATATTTTCTTTAAAGCCGTTATGATAAAATATTGAATGAAATATTTTTATTAGACCCTTCCAGTGAAGCTGGGTAGTAGAGGAAGATGAATTTGGATTTACACAGTAGGCCTTTTTCCTCTACAATGCCTTTTATTTAGGCAAATTGCACTTTCAGAGCAACAGCTCCATCTTCAGTGTCTTTTTCTCTTACACAGAACAAATGAAAAACATGCAATCAACTTTATTTAAAATATTAAACAAATACAAAAACCTTAGCCTAAACAGGAAATAAAACCTAATTAAAACACAAGTTTAAGTTAGAATAAATAAAATTAAAAATGTAAACAAATATCACAGAAAACCAGTCATCACATAACAGCATACACTTAGCAGTCAACAAATAAAAGTAGCTACAATTTAAGACTGAACTACTAAAAGTGCTATAAATAAGTAACATCTAACAAACTCAATAATCGAAATTTTATATAAAAAAAAACAAAGTCCGATGACGTAATAACCTAAAAAAACTGTCAAACCTTTGGCTTATTAAAAAAAACACAAGCTAAAAGGATACTGGAAGAACAGGTACCAGAGGTATGTGTCCACGGAAGAAACCACATAAAGTAATAGCCAAAAAAACGATAGAGAAGAATAAAGAGTAGACACCTTTCTTCTGGTTTCTTTCCTGGACATATGGTATACCTGTTCTTCCATTCCAAAAAGGACTTTCTTGGAACACAATATTAACTCCTTCGTCACAAAAAACCTTGAAATTACTTGAAGCTGCTGTTCGTTTAACACCTATATTTTTTCAAGATTGTTATTGATTCGAGTGATGAGGGAAGTAACTAGAACACAACATGGAAGGAAGGGTATTGTGGGCACATCTTGGCCCACCACAAGATCTGATTTGTCATGCACCTGTGTGGGGAGACAAAAAAAAATCCAGAATAATTGGCTTTCAGTTAAAAAAGAAGGAAAGGCAGAAAGAATTAGAACAGCAATAGAAAATTATAAGTAATAGATATGGCCCGACATCCTGACTGCCCACTTAATTAAAAGCTAAGGGTACAGCGTAACTTCAATGGGCTCGAGTGGTTACTAAAATTCACTTGATTTCGACATGAAAAACTTCTACCCTACGATGACAACAAAGTGACAGTGTTGGCAAGACTGAGAACGGGCCTTCTGAGAAGTGGTGTGCTGTAAACGTCTTTTAAAAGTCCGCCACGCAGGGGCTGCGTAAACTAAGCAGATTTCCCATGTGAAATTTTACAATAGAGAAATCTCCATACTGGTAACACAACACCACCGTGATTAAATACAAACGGTAATGAGAAATCTTTCAGTTAATTAAAATAAATTCCCAACTGAAACGGCTTCTGAATTGTAAGAATAATTTATATTTTAATATCACAAATTTTAGTAGTCCAAGAACTAAAGAAGGTGGGGGGTGCGGATGACCAGAACGTGTTTGCATAAATCTCACAAAGTAACGAAGGTAAGGTAAGGTTAGAAACGACAGGTAAGGTTAGAACAAACTTCCACCTGAGCCGAGTAATGACGAAAATGGCCGAACTAATCCGAGCTTTACCCGACCACAGACTTCATAAAAATGCAAATATCTCGGTTAGTATTCAAGATAGAGAATAAATGTATATAACAATATTTATAGTGAATTTAATTTGCAATAATATTCATTTTATACAATTTTTCGATCCGACGAATAATAACGCAGATAATTCGAATTTTCAAAAATCCCCTCCTCTAACCCCCCCTCCCACTGGTCCGATTATAGCCATTAACGAACTTAATCTTTCTTTTTACATAAAACTATTAAATTCCGAGTTTGGAAACGATCAAAAAAAAATTGCGACCGCTAGAGCGTTAACAGGCAAATATATATATATATATATATATATATATATATATATATATATATTTATAGATAGTTTTGAGCGGACCTCATTTTCGTCATCTCCTGGTAGGATCGATGGACATTTGTCGAAAATGGAATGGTTTTATACAAGTTTTCCATCTGGCGTAGAGTATAGACTATATTTCGAATTTTCTTAAATCCCCCCTTTTAACCCCCTCCCACTGGTACAATTTCAGCCATTAACGAACTTGATCTTCCTTTTTCATAAAACGAGTAATTATCGAGTTTGGTAACGATCAAGCATATATATATATATATATATATATATATATATATATATATATATTTGTACGGATCTCATTTTCGTCATTTCTGGGGTAGGATTGATAAACATTTGAAGAAATTTTTCGAAAATGGCGTCATGAGTACGCCTCAATAGCTGATTTCCCTTAAGGGAAATCTGCTAATAGAAGGTATTTTTTTTTAAATAAAAGTTAAAGCTATTAACTGTGGCATCATCGACTAAAAAGAAGTACAAGGTATGATATATCTTAGGCTCTTTTTCTTTAAAATGCCCATCTCACATTTACATTAATGCAATAAAGCATCCTTTATCCATCTCATCAGAAATATTATAAGGGAGTAAAGACCTGGGAAATGTATCTTAATGCAGGCTGAGAGAATTCATTCTTATCTAGGAAGGAATTTCATCTCTCCTTCTAGCATTTTTTTCTAATGACAATTCTTCTAAAACCACTAACCTCCACTTTAAAGGGGGTTCCTGTCTATCTATACATTTTATATTTACTGAACCTATAATTAAAGATGGCGTAAACTGATTAATTTATAATCCGAGGGGTCTCTCTCCGTAAAAGAGAGGGTTTATGAAAGACTGAAAATTTAAAAAATACAAATATCTCAGTTACTCAGAAAACATGTAAATAACATTTGTAGTAAGTTAAATTGGTTCAATACAGTTATTCGATCCAGCCATAATAACGGAGATATTTCGAATTTTCAAAATTCCCTTTCTATACTCTTTATATAAGAGTATAGAAATTTATATCTTTGGTTTTATATAAAACGATTAATTATCGAGATTGGTACGATTAAACAAACATTGCGGCCGATATAGCCTTACTCACAAATACATATATCTATAAACACACACACATTTTTTTTTATCATTCTTTATCTTCATTTCATCTTCCCCCCGCTAGGGGCAGCCCCGAACCAGGGATTCATCCAATTTCTAATCTTTAAATTTTGAATTCGATCTACCAGGTAGTCTGTGACCCACAAACACCCACATAGTTAGTCCTTGTACCTTAGACCTCCTTGCAGCCATTTACATCACGGCCTAAAGTTTCAAATTGGTGCCTGCAATTGAAGCCTCAATGCCTCAGTTCAGTCGGACTCCAATAATTGCCTAACTCCCTAATTAAACTATCTTATCTATATATTATATATATAAACTATCTTACCTATATATTACAAGTTCTTCTTGGCATTCTTGTGAATTTTACGAATGCCTTCATAAGACCGTCGGCTTGGATCAGCTGTTTAAGAGTTAACGGATGCACTATATGATCCATTTATTAAAATCCTTTTAGTCATATATATAGTGTTGCGAAAATTAAAATACATGAATAATCCTTCAGAGAGAGAGTCGCGTATTTGGGAAGTCCGAGATAGATCAAAGAAGCCGACAGAGGGTCTAGCTCCTACTAGTCCCTTCCAGTCCAGACGTCGAAGGGCTCAGCCAATTCCCCTTTGATGTATGCCGACGAACTATATAAAGAACCGGCCAGCCGCGAGCGAGTCAGTTTTTCTTCTCAAGTGCTCATATGTGCGTTCGGTGCTATAGTGCGACTTAGTGCAGTGCGGTAAAGTGTTTTTATAAGAAGAACAGTGTTGTGCCGTAACTGTAAGTAACAGTTTAGTGCCGTGTTTAAGACAGTGCAGTGCCGCGAAGTAAAGGACAGTGCAGTGCCGTCTTTTGGTGTACTTCAGTGACCGTGAGTGAATTATTGCTCTGTGTAATCTGAAGAACAGTGACGCTATCAGTGTATACTGTGAGTAGCAATTAAGAATAATTATCCAAGTGTATTGAGCATTTTTAAATAAATTGTGCAGTGATAAAAACTGTGAAACTTGTGAGCAATTAATTTTGCAATCCAAAAGAACTCTTATTAGCAACGTTTATTACTGGTTTTGGTAATAAAAAAACGTAACAATAGTTTTTAGCATGAAGCGTGGAATGTCTATTGGACAAATATTGACAACTTTATTATTGATATTGGCTTCAAATAGTAAACGATTGTATCATCTTAGCCCGAGAAAAAGTTTGACAACATTTTTTTCTGGTATTCTGATGTAATACCACGCAAGAATGTATGAATGTTACCCGAAGTCGGAAGGATTAGAAACTTCGTTACCCGTCTTTGTCGGTAGACGTTTTCCGTGGAAATCTAACTATGTTTATTCCATTCCCACTCCTACCAATGGTTGAGGAGAATAATGTATCCCAGGTATTTCTTAAAGAAAATATTTTATCTAGTCTCTTCGAACACTATTGAATTCGATTTAGTAACTGGAAGTAAATATTTGAAAGCACGTACGACTAAATTACGTTTAATACCTTAAAATGTATTCTAAACACAATTCATTCTTTACACTTTCAGTGATAAACCTCGGATTTACAGAGATATCGATGAATATATATTTTCACGTTGAAGTAAGCCCCCGCCCCCCTCCTGTTTGAAAATTCTGATTCTCACATATTTATACGTAAATGCACACACATACTCATATTTATTCTTCACATACTCCTCCTTAACTAGAGCTATTTTAATAAAAATAAGTAAAGAATGTAGAGAGCAAAATAAGTAATGCTAACGCTACCCATGCAATGGTATATTGTTGTGAGCAACAGTGATTTAAGTATACAACATTTTTATATTTTTTCCTGTCTAAAAAGGTATTCGGAATATAAATATTATTATTAATATTATTATTTATTAACGTCCACTTTTTGCAACTTAGGCTAATCGGGACGGGTTATCTACATGTTACCACCCATTTTCTAGCCAGGGTGGGATTTTAGGACGTTATTTAATGAATTTCGTCACTAAATAATTTCCTTTGCCCAGGCAAGAATCGAACTCGAAGGAATATAAATAGACATTTAAATAATTACTAAGATCATGTGATGGTCTTAAGTAATATTATTACTATTATTTATTGAGTGAGTTAAAGCGTTGTCCTTAATCTCACATGGTAAACCTAGAGTGGCGAGTTCGATTCTTGCCTGGCATAGGAAATTGTTTACTGACGAAATTCATTAAATAACATCCTAAGTCCCACCCTGGCTAGAAATGGGTGGTAACCTGTAGATAACCCGCCCCAATTAGACTGAGTTGCAAATAGTGGACGTTAATAAGTAATAATAGTATTAGCGTCCTTTTTTTTGCTACTATGGCTAATTGGGATGGTTTATCTACAGGTCACCCCCCTTTTCCAGCCAGGATGGGACTAAAAAAATTATTTAATGAGTTCGTCACTAAATATATTCCTATTTCAAGGCGGGAATCGAACTCGCCACTCTAGGTTTACCATGTGAGATTAAAGTCAACGCTTCAACTCACACTGCTAACTTGAGCCCCATATATATTATATATATATATATATATGTATGTATATATATATATATATATATATATATATATATATATTAATTGTAACTCGTTTGAAGGATTATTTATTAACGATCACATTAATCTATATGTTACCATCCTTTTCTAACCAGGGTTTGCCTAAGGACAATAATTAAGAAGCTCTTCATTAACTCATTTCTCCATGCGCGAATCAAATCCTTGACTATATATTCACCATATGAATTAAGACGTCTTATTTGTTTTAATCAACTTCTGATGTTTAGGTTAGCTTTCTAAAAATTGTATTAGGTAATTTCATTTTAGGTAATGAACAGGCAATCGCATTATTAATCATTGTTAGTTTCTTTTTGGAATATTTAAGTTCCTTTAAATGTCTTAGGGGAGAACGAGCATATTATTTTGTACAACAATATTAACTATAGTTTTCAATTTAAAACAAGACAAAAAATTGTTTATAGTGAATATATGTTCGGTCATAGTAAAAATGAAAGAGACATACATATTTATTTAAGGAGAACATAAATCATGATCGGCTCTCAAAAGGAAGTTGTCGATACCTTTAGATGACACATTAATCAAACGATAACTCGATTTTCAAGATATATTTTAGCTGTGAAAGCTACAAAATGCCAACGACCTTAAAAATCCAACGTGAAACTCCATAAGGTCTTATAAACTAGAAGTATTTCGGTACGGCACATGAACTCTTCTCTGGCTTTTAATAGAGATATTGTTCAGCTGATCTTTTCCATAACGAGAAGTCACGATTCTCGCGAAAACGAACAATGAAGCTAGAGGGTCTCAGGAACACGTAGTGTTTAATCTGGATGAAGAAAACAGACCTGTTTTCCTGCACAATACGTTTATTACGCCCCAGTGTACTTGTAGACTACCCATTCCATCTTCAGTGCCTCCAATGAGCTTTAGGGAAAAGTAGAGGCGCCTCGCACTGAAGATGGACCGATACTCTGGATGTACACTTGGTCTTATTAAACGTAGTGTGGAGGAAAACAGATATGTTGTTTAGACAGATTGATCCTCTACAAACCAACATTCCTGGATGAAAAAGTGGTATTTTTACGTGTTGTATGTTAAGTTCTTACGATACATAAAAGGGCTGACGATTGGAATATTAATTATATGAACACGCACCTCAACAACTTAAATTTCTGGTGCAGCAGATGAGACGCATGTCATAGAGAATGTTGGTACGAAAAAACTTCTCTTATACATTTTGTGCAATTAACATTACATTGACACCATTTACATTACTATGATAATGGTTTATACAACAATACAAAAATATCAGCAATTAGCAATAACTAAATTTTTGTTTGATTCTCGACTCTTTCTTTTGCAGAATAAGCAGTATGCCTTGGCCCGCACTGATTTTCAGCCTGGTGGCATTCTTAGCCACACAAGCCAGCTCATATCCAGATTTAGAATTATCTTCTTTAGTCTTTGACTACCCATCACAGGACCAAATCAGCCAAAATCATGATTCATCAAACATTGAACAGACATTTGGTGAGTATTATATCAATTGATATGTTTCTTACCTTGTGAAATTAAAGTTTTTTTTATTTATCCGAAGATATTATTTCTACTCTTAGATGCTTTTTTAGAGCTAACCTCATTCATCTAAATGAAGTGCCTCAGGACCATAGCCTCAAACAATGCGCAAGTTTTATTTCGAAACTTAAATGACAAAAAAAAAAATCTGTCAATCGGGGGTTGTGCAAATTAAGAAAATTTCCCAGGTGCTTGAGAGACACGCGATTATATCAAAGTAGACCAGCAAGAAGCAAGACCAACTGATCATTTTAATCTGTATTCCTCTCTTTTAAATACCCTATGTTAAATAAGATCTGAAACACAAGGGGAACATGAGTATAACTTTTTATTTAAAAATGCCCAGGAACGCGATATACAATCTTTATATACTAAAAAAGGTAAAGGAAATGAAAGTATTACTTTTTCAAAACTATAATACTTAAAGGATAATACTGAGTGATGGAGAAATGTGGCTAACAAGATAAGCTGTGCAAATAAATTAGAAACCGGTGAACTGTTATTTTTTAATTATAAATGATAAGTAAAATATTGACTCTTGATGCCAACTCAAATGAGAAAGTATCACTTGAAGAGTGGCAAGCTTCTTGTTATAATCTTCTAAAAACTTCAGTTTAATTGTAATTACTAATTATAATTTCTGTCGTCAATTCAAAGAATTAGACACTTATTTCCACCATAATACATTTTTTAATTATCCTACATTATTAAAAAAAAAAAAAAAGCTTTATCTGAATTTTCGACAACGAATACCCTTTTAAACTTTCAATTATAGAAGAGATTCATCAAGCAAGTTTCTTTTAAAGTAGAAAATATAGGAAGATTTCCATAACGGAAGATTTACTGGTTACAGCACAGATGCGTAGTGGTTACAGAACAGGATTTGAGAATAAATTAAATTTACTCAATCAGACACCCATATTTGACGTGTTTTTAATAAGCATTTAAAAACTTATGGAATAAAATCAACAGTTTATTTTTACTATTTTCTACTTTTTATTTATCTTTCCAAATTCTGCAAATCGTCACTAAACAAATTACCTTTCCTGACTCGGAAATCGAACCCAAGAAGCAAAGTTTACCAAGTGAATTGAAACTTTTAATTAAGTAAGTTTTAAATATATAAATAAAATAAAAATTTATTCGTTTCCATGAACTAACAACGTCCAACAATTTTATTTTAGCTACTATATTTCCTTAGAACCTAATTTTCTGGCAATAGCAGGAAATTTACATTAATTTTGCACTTCTTTAGCAATCAGAAATACATTTACTCTGGAACCTTCTTTCGAATCATAATAATTTATGCCCTTTCGATAGCAATTAAATAAAATAAAAAAATTGGTGGAAATAATGAAATTCATATATGACTTACTTTAGCTTCCTTCCAGCAGTAAATTAATTAAAATAACCAGAAATTTTATAGAGGTCTCCAGTGACCAATACAACTAATCCAACATTTTTCTTTGATAGAAAGGATATTACCAGCAAATATGATTTTATTACTGAGTTGGCCCAACTTCTCCTGGCATCAAGGTATTTTTTTTTTCCAGAGCGTGAAATACTATTCAAATGTTCAGAGGCGAGATTAAAGTTTGAAACTTCCAAAAGTTCTCTCTTTATCTTTCTGGGCATTTAGTTATATTCGGCTTATTATATTTAATATAAATATATGTTATTTGCTAAAAACTGTTGTACGAGCTATGAACATGTCACATTTGGGTTTCGATTGTTCTTTGCATTTTTTTGTTGTTGTGGGTTATATGACAAAATTTACCTGAAATATGCCAACATAAAATGTACATTCGCGAAGGTATGAATGCAGCACATAAAACTATCTACAAACACACATACACAAAATAAAAACAAACAACATTTCATTGGAAAAGAATGCTAGAAACGCCTAATGACATTATGTGGAAGTTTTTATTTGACTCAACAGCCCTCGAAGGCATTATTTGACGGCCTCAGTGGGAAGTCAAGTGGCCAACTTGACGCACTCCCTGTCATATTTGTAGTGGCCGTACAGACTGAAGACTGTAGTTTTTTTTACTTTTACACGCAAAACAAACACAAACAAAAAGTCCAACATTTTCGTCGCAGTTAGCAGTCAAAAAAATTATGTACAATGGGGAAAATCGTCTCATCGTACACATTGTAAAGCACGTCATACGTAGGCGAATTAAAGGTCAAAAGCTTCCTGGTGCTTAGCGACCATCTCTTGATTTACATTAGATATTAACTAATTTAAAGATGGTAACCAAACTGCCGAAAGATCTCGTCTTATGTTAAGGGCACTTCGGGTTTTGTACTTTCTAATAACACAAGATTGATACAAGAAGGACAGGAATATGCAATGCACACGCACATTGAAACTGGGTTGAATCTCATAAACAAATAATCCTGTGTGTAACAATCGAACAATAACATTTCCAATAACATCATTCAATAATATTTGTTTTTCTTGGACTCGTTCGTATTTTTGACAGCTTATTGGATACAGTGGGCCAAATAGCTTTGCATTACTGTTTAAATGGCATACAACGTATCCATTCTTTCGTATGAATTTCATAAAACGCCGTCACTAATAACGTTTTACAAAATAGTAATGGGATTTAGGTGTGTTCATTTTGTGAATCCGGTACGTCCTCCATTTCCTGTGGGTTGTACTGAATATACCCTTAGGGAGTACTGGCAAATATTTGATGCACTAACTCAACCAGGACCTATTTCGTTCGAAGGATTGGAAACTTTCCTTTTCAATTCAAAGTGAAAGTAAGTATCTAAAAAGAGAAGAATAGTCAATGCAGTGGCTACAATAAGCAGCATTTCTGTGCGAGCACAATATGTTTTTTTTGGTTAAGATAGACATTAATTATCTTGTATTATTGTAGGTAAAAACTGAATTTGAGAAAGAATATGGTTCACAGAACAATGTCAAAAAAATAGAAACTCCCCAATTTTCTTTATTTTAGAGATATCTATAAATAGGTAGTCCAGGAAGATTTGTTTCATTGCCCTAAATTATGGTAATTTACGATTTTACGTTACATGTATATCCCCATTGCTACAATTTCGGTCATTAACAAAATTTGGAGGCTAAAAGAACGTAATCTATAAATAATATGTAGGAGAAATCGTATCACAAGGAGAAATTTTAAAAAAGAAATCGAAACGTCTCCCTTAGTAAGATCTCACAATGTATAATAAGTATTTCTTAATTTATATATTTATGAATACCTCATCAAAGGTGATTTGCCCTTTAAAAACTCAAAAAAACGTATATGTAATGTCAAATAACAAAACTAAAAGTTATAAATATACATTTTATAAGTGAACATTGGACTAAATTCGAGTAATTATAATCAGAAACAGCTGCCAATACTACATCAGGCTTCCTCAGAGAAAAAAAAATGGTGATGGGAATAGTTGGTGAACGATTAATAGGAATTAATGGTTGAAAATGGTACTTTTGCTAATGTTTGTCGTAATGTCCTCCTTGCGGGTAGCTGATTTGATGTATGTATATAAACTTGTGCATACACACACACATACATATATGTGTCAATTAATATATACAATCTAAAACTTAGCTGTATACCACAAACTTAATTTGTATGTTAAATTTTGTCGCATATTTGAATTTTGTGTAGGTGGGAGAATAGCTTTTAATATATTCGCTGCCTTCCATCAATAGTTTTTGTAAGTCATAGGGGAACGCCTGATGTTGTCGTTACGGCATTTTGTCAGTATGTCTTATCGTCGAGTGAATGTTACAAGTTGATCAGGTGGGTCTGACTCTCTTTGTCATTGAGTATGAGCGTGTTAATTTCTTGTGGCCAATTATAGGTCTCGAAAGACCTACTTCTTCTCTCCAATATAATAGTCTTCTCTCCAATAATAAATCTTGCTAAAAAAAATTAATCAATATTCTTATTTATTTATTTATTTGTTTTTGTTTGTTTGGTGTCACACAAGTTTAGTGATTTACACCCATTATCGCACAACCAAATGGTAAAATTTCTCCAAATTATTCAATCTAGTTATTATAAATTTATTGTTGTTGCTCGGCGATAACAATAGTGCAAAATAAAATAAAGTAGGAACTAATAGAAAAAAACTATTAAAGTAGAAAAAAAAACTATTGAACGGGGAAAGGTATGAACAGGAAACAGAAACAAAACATGAATAATTGGTAAAAGACAAAAACAAAAAAAAAAGTAATGAAAACAAAAAGATTTTTTAAAAGTTAATAAAAATATAATTAGTAATTTATAATAAATAAACAAGGATTTATTTAAAAGTTTGTAAAAAGGATTTTACACAAGCATTCAGAATTTCACACATACATTATCAATATTCTACCATTGTTCTTCAATACATTTTTCGGTAAACCAAATATTAAGCTTTGTTTTAGGCTTTAGTCACGTTGGAAATCTGCTTAGCATACGCAGTCCATGAGTGGCGGACCTTTGTAATTTAGTGGATAGGATGCACACTCTAGATGAAAAATAGCTTAAGGGAAATCTGCTAAAACATTGGGCAGCCGTGTTATGAGTACAATATCAAGCAGGCTGATTCATGAAAATTGAAATCGTTGTAATTCATATTCCGGTGACCCTTTAATGTTTCGTCTGAATGTGATGATGAACAACAACAAAATTGCTGAATTGGTATGATTAACACATTTCAGAAGTAATTCGACGTCTGATATTTCCTGCCCGCCATTCATACGTAATAAAAGTAAAAGTTCAATTCCACTGTCTACTACAAGTTCATCCTTGATTACATCAGCCAACAAGTGTGTAAAGAGAAAAAAAAAACAAAGTCGTGAACCTTGTATCGTTGCTTGTTAAGGCGGAGTCGCTTAAAAATTATAAAGAGTGACTAACTCTTATCAAATAATAGCTTTCAGGAAGTAGGGTAGACCCTGGTCGAACACAAAGGTTATTGTCACATCCTCTATTGTAGCGTCAATAACGTGACATATCATCATATATAATAGATGAACTTATAAACTATTAAGCATGTTAAGCATCTCCTAATCGATAGCTAAAGAAGCACCTTTATGACAATAGCTTCTATTCCCGTATCAAACTTTGGCCTATTCTTGGAGTTGAGGAATTTGTTCTACCTTCCCCCAAAATAAACAAGCCCGCCTTTTCCGGTATTCCAGCGAAAGGCATTCACCAAATACGAATCCACATGCCTCAAATATGTCCGTTGGGTTTATTTCTGATTCCCCGCAGTGTGAACCTTACCACAAACATATCCAGTAATAAAACTTCCCACATTCGCTCGAAACTCAATCACAGGGCTAGGAGCAATTCGCAAATGAATAAATCCGTAATCAAAACTTTCTTTATTAGCTACGACCAACTTATCAGAAATATTGTTATTCCTACGCATTCGCTTGTATATCTCAGTCACACGTGTACAATATTGTATCACAGTCATAAGAATCAATATTGTAGAAGGCTAATATTCATGATTCGTTTGACACGTGATTTATGGAACTTAACAATAGTGGTTCTAAGTTTTACTGGGCAACCACAGTCTTCCCCTTGCTTGTACTTCAATATCAAAATAGTTAAATTTTTTAAAAAAAATGATTATCAAGAAATGAGGACAAACATATTTTGAACTCTGTAACAACACATATTCATATTCAAAATGTGTTCTTTGATTCTCGAGAATAAATTCGTCCAAAGTCCATTGTTTTTCATTATGGATTATCCTTCCAAATCACTTATTAAAAAAACGCTATCTTTCATTATCACAGATTTCTACATTTGTAGAAACCTGCTCTTTTGATTTTTCTTCCCGAAAATACTGTCCACTTAGTTATGTCCTCTGCTCACAAGATTTTAAGCAGAAAGTTAGAACACAGCTTGTGACCTTGGTGACCGTAAACAGAACAATCACGAACAAACGATTATCTGCAAAATATAACCTCAAATCTACATATCTTTCTCCTGATATCTGCAATAACGTTGCCCATTTTAGGTAAAAATAAACTGAAATATTCATATTCATGGACATCAGGGACGGTACCCGAAATTTCAAAGATTATTGGATGAAATTTTACGGGCACTCTCCTTCAACTAAGGACTCATGACTGAACTGAACTAGGCGAACTACAAATCGTGATGAACTAAAACTGGTTTTAGTCTTTGGGTGACAACTAATGTTTTGGAGCACACTGTGCTCTCTCTCTCTCCCTCTCTCTCTCTCTCTCTCCCTCTCCCTCTCCCTCTCCCTCTCCCTCTCCCTCTCCCTCTCCCTCTCCCTCTCCCTATCCCTCTCCCTATCCCTCTCCCTCTCCATCTCCCTCTCCCTCTCCCTCTCCCTCTCCCTCTCCCTCTCTCTCCCTCTCCCTCTCCCTCTCCCTCTCCCTCTCCCTCTCCCTCTCTCACACACACACAACTTTCTTTCTCCTCTTCCTGTGTGTGCATATATATATATATATATACAGGTACACAGGTACTCTGTGCTCTCTCTCTCTCTCTCTCTCTCTCTCTCTCTCTCTCTCTCTCTCTCTCTCTCACACACACAACTTTCTTTCTCCGTCTCTGTGTGTGTGTATATGTATGTCTATATATATATATATATATATATATATATATATATATATATATATATATATATACTAGCTCAGATACCCGGCTTCGCCCGGGAATTGATTTGAGGCTGAATGGTGATGGTATTTTTTTGGCAAGGCTTTATTTTGCACTATTTTGACATTTACTCATCCCAGTGTTATGGCATTTGTTAATACTAAAATTAATTTTTTTGTGTAAGACTTCACTGTCCTCCATATTGTCATATTTCCCGTCGCCTGTGCATTATGCATAGATTTCAGTTATTAAGGAGAAAATATTAACCTAGATTTGAATTAATTTTTCCAGGTGAGGAACCTGATAGTTCAAATTGGAATGAATTGTTGAGCATATCAATATTTCTACGCAAATTACTTGTTCCACACATTGTTCCTGGAGAAATGTATAAAACAAAAGTTAATCTAAGTAACAAAGTAAACAACTTTTGTTATTTGCATGTTTGTCGAAAAACAAATAGACAATGAAATATCGCGAATTTTTATTTCAGGCCTCCCTTATATATACTCCCGCTCTAACCTAAAAATTTTAATATAGCTTATAATTATGGAAGAATTAATGCTAATTGACATACCGAGTTTTTTTAAGTTCGGTTCAATCGTTAGCGCCCAATAAAATAGTTGACTTCCGCTTTAGTTTATAGTGTATATCTCGTTTATACTTTGTTAAAAGACAAAAATGAATATTACAAAAGTTACTCTAAATAACAAAATAAACAACTTTTGTTATGTTCATATTTGCCGAAAAACGAATAGAAAACGAAATACCGCTATTTTTAAATTCAGGCCTCCCTTACAACCCCCACTCCTGTCCGACCCTAGAAATGTTGGTATGGCTTATTTATAATGAAAGCGTTAATGCTAATACACATACCGAGTTTTATTTATTTCGGTTAGGTCTTTTGTCCCAAATATAATTGTTCACTTCCGCTAAAGGTTTTAGCGTATATCTCGTTTATAATTCGGTATACGAAAAAAGTGTATATAACAAAAGTTAATCTAAATAACAAAATAAACAACTTTTGTTATTTTCATATTTGCCGAAAAAACAATATGAAACGAAACACCGCTATTTTTAATTTCAGGCTTTCCTTATAACCCCCACTCATGTTCGTCTCAGAGGATATTAATATAGCCTAATGTCTAAGTTGGGTTAGTAGTAATATACATACCAAGTTTCATAAAATTCGGTTCAGCCGTTTATGCGTGAAAAGGTAACAAACAAACAAACAAATAAACATACAAACAAACACACACGAAAGAAGCAAAATGCAGTTATGGTTTCTATGACATGTGAAACGAAACGTTATCGTGAAAATTCGCGAAAAAAATCAATGTACAGACAGAGGTTACAATTATAATAAATAAATATATATATATATATATATATATATATATATATATATATATATATATATATATATAGATAGATAGATAGATAGATAGATAGATAGATAGATTCTTTTTTTTTCTTGTCAGAAAAAAAAATACATGCAGCTCAGCATGGCCTTATAAGAATTCAATTCAGCCTTATTGTATTTGTCGAAGATTCCAAATAAATGTGTCATTCCCACTTTCTAAAATCTATACTTTCATTAAGGCGATTCTTGCCCGCTTTTTGTAGCTTCCCGTTAAGAGGACGTCTGAGTGAGTAAAAATTAATCCTGTAAGCAGTATACAGTAATTAAATTAACTTACTAAACCTTGAATTATCAAACCTTTTTTTTTTTTAATCTTTATTTGCTTTATATTATACTTGTATGTTAGTAGTATTTCTAAATAAAAAGTAGATATAGCCACTGACACCTTGGACTAGAAATGTAATCTTAAAAAAAGTGACTATATAATAAATATAATATACTTCTCAATATTTGTTAAACATATTGGTAGTTATTTAGCGTACAAATAGGATGAAGCATAAAGAATGTAACGTGTTTCTTATTAATAACGAGGAAAAGCAACAGGATTTTGCTTTATAAATAAGCCATGTTTTATTTAAAAGAACATTAATAGATTTTAATAGCATGTAAATGAGACCGCTAAAGAGATCCATTTCAGATGCAAATAGATTCCAGATATTTCAAAAAAGAAATATTTTTCAGTCACATTAAGCTTTACAGCAGAGTAAAACTACTCATATAGGGCATTCGAAGGAATTGATACTAGTCATGCTGCACACGTACATGAGACGAAACTTGAAACGGAATACAGAATGCTTTCTCAAAGACTTTACTAGGTTTGAACGCCCATCGTTCAAACAGAATTAGCATCAATAAAATAAATAATAATTTTATTAGATATATTTATGAATGAAGGATGCATGGAAAACATATATATTTGTATGTGAAAAATTATGTTAAATTATGAATGATGTAGTAATCGAACTCCAGCCACCTCACTGAAACTCCTCTATGAATTATGCCACTGACTAGTGTTTTCATATTCATACCTAAAATCTTCTTTTGTCGAGACACATTTTTCTTATATGACCAATATACAGATAATACACACACACACACACACACACACACACACACACAAATTCCTCGGGGCGCTCATGATTCAGGTGTAGAGAGTTCGACTTAATACCACCCGAGGTCAGTACTTAAATAGTATTTGTACTACACTGGTTCACTCCCAGTGCACGCTGATGTCGCGGCAGTATTAAAAAGGAATGAGTCTAGTGAGTACATCATTCTGACAGCCCGTAGGTATGGCAAAGGACATTGACTCTTCTAGATCCCGTTATCTGCCATACTGGATGTGGGTGATATGACCGCTGCCCGCCCCAGGATACATTGAGACTCGTCAGTTTCCTGGAGACAACTTCTCCTTGGTCAACTGGGGTTGTGCGTCAAGTTGATCACTCACTATTAAAAACTCTGATCACGAATCCCTTGAATCAAGCAAGGAATGCGGCTAAAGATCTTAATGATATATAATCCCAACGGAAGAAAATACATAAATTCCGCTCTAGATGTGACAATTAGTTCATCGTTTGTAGTAAAAAATGTATCGTAATCACACAAATTTTCGGTTTTTAGATTTCTACAGAATTATTCGTTTTAACTTTCCCTGAACCCATTAGGGCGATTTTCTGTGTGACGTATTTACGTATTTCGTGTTACTCAAGCCTTAAAATGATGAAATTTTATATATTTGGCGTTACTGGAATGTCAAGTTGTGCACACCCTCTTCTGGTCGAAACCGACTATGAGGAAGGGGAGCTTTGAGGACGGCGAAAATAAAAAAAATCCAATTTTTCCATACGTTTAAGTATCTCTTACGTACAACGATTTGTATAGAACTTTTTTGTTTGCCCTAAAAACATCTATGAATTGGGTTCCATTCCTGGATCTGGCGCGTCACAACAAAGATATAACACTTTTCAATGAAATACAACCAAACATTTGGTCATCTAATTTAATAGGGCTACATGGAAATCATGTAATGTCCAAATCAGATTTTTCTGTTTATTAGTGGCGTGTTTACTCAGACTAGAACAGACTTCGTATAAAATGTAAATGACGGACAAAATACTTATCAACGTTTAAACGCTTAGATAGCCTAAGTGATGAAGCTTAACTAAAAACTCGTTCACTTGACAAATGTACTCCAGGCAAACGGTAAAAGAGTTTGTATGCCTATAAATTCTCAAGGGGTGAATAATTAATAATTATAATAATCCCGTGATGCATAAATCACTTCATAGGTCCTTCAAACAAGAATGAACAATACAAAGTTCCTTTGACAAACAGACAAAGAATGAAAAAAAAACGGAGGCCACCGTGTAAAAAAAAAAAGTGTAATAACAATGGTATTGTTTCCGCTGGACTTACTTTCATCTCAATGATTGGAATCTTCCGTACTCTTTTCTACTACTTGGCTTAGTGAGAATATTGAAATTATAAAATTTAGGTCTAATATCAATATGGAAGTTTAAGTTCATTTTATTACATTAGTAACATAGTTAATATTGAACAAATAATTGAGTCAGGTGGACAAAAAGACAAATATATCGAAAGAGAGCTCTATTTAAATTCAGGATCACCACTCCTTTCGCAGCACTGAAAATTAAAAAAAAAGACAATTTTCTTCAAAAATGTTTTTCTGAGATTTACTTTAATGAAAGGGCAAAAAATGAAAGAAAAAAAAAAAAAAAAAAAAAAAAAAAAAAAATTGTAAAATGGGCTGCCTAAACTAAGCCGATTTACCTCGTGCTGGGATGGCGCGAAAAAAAATAATATTTTCAATAGATTACTCGAAAACTACTTCAGATATACATCGATCCTACAAAGATGACAAAAATCTACCACCCCGTGTGTATATATATATATATATATATATATATATACGGGGTGGTTTAGAGGGGGGATCGAAAATTAAACAATCTATGTTGTTATGAGTATGAAGTCTATATAATCATTCTTTTTAATCATTTAATTCAATTTTTTTGCTCTATTTGTTGTTTCTTTAATTTGGTCACTTCTTGTATTTTATTTTGTTTTAACTATTCAATAAACCCCCACTTCTACTGATATGATTATTACTTTTAGGAACCCTACAGAGCTTATGCCAACCTTAAGTTACAGTTTACTTTTTCCATACATTTTTTTACTGAGAAAAAATAGAGAATAGATAGTGAAACGAGACAGCTTCACTTGACCATTTGCATATTTTTACGTAGCTTCTGCTTAATGGACTTTTTGTTTGTTATTGCGATACTCAATGAAATATAAATCGTTCGTTAATGGCTGAAACTGGACGAGGTGGGGGGATTCGAAATAGCTTTGGTACTATTTACCGGATTAAAACATTTATAGAATACATCTTATTGCAAATTAATTTTTCTATACTCATTGTCATGTACGGTTTTTTATACATCCAGTCTCATCTTTGTTTTTTTTTTGGTTTCAGCCTTCAGTAAACTCCCAATTTTGCTCATCTGATTTTCACGTTGAGTACGCATATCATTTCCAGCTATACCCATAATTCAACTCCTATTTACATTGGCTTCTTCGTATGGGATAAATAGAAAATCTGTGAAATCGAAAAAGTACAAATACCTCAACCTATTATTCTTGGGTTGAGAACCTAGGTGTTCTTGTAGTGAAAAGGCGAACTAAAATTTATTTGAGGTTTGGTTAGAACCTAAAACTGGTTTTAAGCACTCCTTTACTAACCACAACAATTGGCTCAGCTAAAAGTAACAAATCACTGTGAATATGATGCCTGTTACATGTCTGTGTCGAAGCAATAATTATAGAGATATAAAATTTAAATCTCAGATTTATGGTCAACAGAACTAAGGTACTGTGATGACACAGGTTAATTGAAGCTCCAAAACATTTCTGCTACTCTTCTCTCTTATGAAGAGTACTACTGTGTACTGCTTCTAATCTTGGCAGTTACTAGAATGAAAATGAATCAATATACATTGTGACGAGAGTTAAATTCTTTGTGCTACTGTCATAGCGCCTCGTTGAGATTGCTACTCGGTTAGAATGTCAACATTATTCATGTTATAAAGTTACGTAACATACTTTACTTTTTCCTCAATTATTGAATTAATGTTTTGTAGGTAATAGCTAATTATGTTTTTTTTTAATTGGTTCAAATGAGTTTTACATAATGACAGATGCTGTAACCATGTAATTATTTTATAAACAGTATTGCAATAGGTATATCAGATAGTGAGGCTGTACTCATGTTGTACATTTGAAAGCTTGATTTAAATGTCAGCTGTCCCTCCCAGGAAGATAATGAAAATAAGGGAAGTTCAACTTTATATATATATATATAAAAGAATAATAAAACACTTACGGTCGTATTTTTTAATCGATAGTTACCAAACTCGATAATTTAACGTATTATGCAGAACGAACGACCAAATCTGCTAACGGTTAAAATTGACCAGACAGCATAGGGGTTTAGAGAAGAGGTAAAGTAAAAATCATCACGATTTTTGTTTGATCGAAACAAAACTCATTAGGTGTATGAATCTTTTAATGTCAAGCTAAAGTCGGGGAAATAAAAAATTCTAAATATCTCTGTTATTATATTATATTAGTATTTCACATAAACCTATATAGTTTAAGTTTCAAGTTGTATTTTGTATCGTCTACTTTGCTAAGCTGCACTAAACAAGTTGTACTTAAATATTTAGAGGTTATTATTATTTACGTCCACTTTATGCTACTTGGCTAATCGGGACGGGTTATCTACAGGTTACCGCCCTTTTCTAGCCAAGGTGGGCTCAAGGAGTTTATTTAGTGAGTCCGTCACTAAATAAATTTCTACTGCCTAGGGCGGGAATCGAACCCGCCACTCTAGATCTACCACGCGAGATTAGGACCAACGCCCTAACCCGCACGGCCAACCTGAGCCCCTACTTAAATATTTCTACCATACTGAAGTTATATAATTTTTTTAATCCTGTTAAACGAAGGGCTACAACAACCATGAATATCATGAATGGATGGATGGCATAGGAAAGAGATTCCTATAGTGCACGGGTTTTGCATTATTGGAAAAATAAAAAATTCCGCTTCACACCGGAATGAAAAACAATTACTGAAATATATCAGAATATAACATATTAATTTTATTGAGAACTATTTACTATACCTAGTACTGTAATTAATAATGAGTCAGAATAATTGTTATCTCAATCAATCAAATTTTAGTAGTCCAAAACCTTAAGATGAGGGGGGGAGTCACCGGGACATATTTGCATGTATCTCGTATAATAAACGTCTCTTGAATACATTTTTTGGTATTTAAACTTCGTATAATGTGAATTATTATGTAGCAGAGTATTGTTTATGTAACATGAGTAGAAGTGGCGGTTTATTGATGACTGAAAACTGAAAAATGCAAATATCTCGGTTAATATTCAAAATAGAGAATAAATGTATATAACAATATTTGTAGTAAATTTAAATTTCTATAAGAATGATTCTATACATTTATTCGATCCGACGTACAGTAACGGAGATATGTCGAATTTTAAGAATTCTCCTCCTCTAAACCCTCCCCCTCCTGGTCCGATTTCAGCCGTTAACGAACTTAATCTTTCATTTTACATAAAACGACTAAATATCCAGTTTGGTAACGATTAAACAATAATTGCGACCACTGGAGCGGAAACAGACAAATACACACACACACACACACACACACACACACACACACACACACAGTTTTGAACGGACCTCATTTTCGTCATCTCCTGGGTAGGATCGATGGACATTTGAAGAAATTTTTCGAAAATCCCGTCATGAGTACGACCCAATAGCTGATTTCCCTTAAAGGAAATCTGCTAAAAATACATGAAGGATTAGCATAAGTATTGCTATTTAGCTTATGCACTCCGGATTAACCGACTCTCCATGCTAAAGCGATGTCTTGGCCACGATGGGAACGGATAAGCTGTAAGTAATTATATTTCCAATTATTTTATAGGACTTGAAACTGCTGCATGGTCGAAGATAAGTCTTCATGGCTCACAGCGAGCAGCTAGGGACAGAGATTGAAGGATGAGGGTCCAGTCTCATGAAGTTTGTTTGTTCAGTTAAATGAATGACTTGGTCGGTTGGCCAGCACATGTCATTGTCACACTTCTTCAAAGTTTCGGAAAAGCACATTCGTAGCCTACCAAACAGGTCTCATGGTGTCCTTTATCTTCAGAGATGTGATTAGGAAATCGTTGAAAAATTAATAAAACGATTAGAACAGTCTTCCTAACGCTCCAGTAATTATCATTGACATTTAGAGAACTTCCTTTAAGGGTAGTGTGAATTTGCGATATCTCATGGCACGATTTTCGAAATCAGTTGACAAAACGCGATCTGTTCTAATTAGAGGGTGGTCCTAAAAGAAAATTGCTCTTATCGAATTGAATTCCTACTGAAATGAAATGCAAGGGAACCTACGCTTCTGGTTACCAAATTCATTGCACACTATTTCCTGCATACAATTAGAAGCAAGGGAATTGAGTACTTTACCCCTCTTTATTCCTTGTACCCTATCTTCCACCTGAGGTCACCAACATGGGAAGTTAGCGTTTTATTTGTCTGATTCCTTATATTCCATTTCCTGCCTGAAAGCAAAAGCAAGAGAACAGTGTTTTAGTAGATTGATTCCTTATAAGTACGCCATTTCCTGCCTGAAATCAAAAGCAAGAGAACTGATTGTTTTAGTTGTCTGATTCTTCATACGCCATTTCCTGCCTGAAATCAAAAGCAAGAGAACTGATTGTTTTAGTTGTCTGATTCTTCGTACGCCATTTCCTGCCTGAAATCAATAGCAAGAGAACTGAGCGTTTTAGTTTCCTGATTCCTTATACGCCATTTCCTGCCTGAAATCAAAAGCAAGAGAACTGAGTGTTTTAGTTTCCTGATTCTTCATACGCCGTTTCCTGCCTGAAATCAAAAGCAAGAGAACTGGGCGTTTTAGTTGCCTGATTCCTTATACGCCATTTCCTGCCTGAAATCAAAAGCAAGAGAACTGAGCGTTTTAGTTGCCTGATTCTTCATACGCCATTTCCTGCCTGAAATCAATAGCAAGAGAACTGAGCGTTTTAGTTGTCTGATTCTTCATACGCCATTTCCTGCCTGAAATCAAAAGCAAGAGTACTGGGCGTTTTAGTTGCCTGATTCCTTATACACAGGTTCCTGGCTGAAATAACAAGCAATGAAACCAACGTACGTTTTAAATGACTCATTTATTGTTCATCATTCTCTTCCAGAAGTTATGTATTCACCACCAAACTCTGCTAGTATACTACTAGAACTAGTATCTTCATATCGTATACATCGTGCTCTCCATGTTTTGAACTACGGTATTTATGGTACACGGATGACATGATTGTTATTAGTCAAGAGTCTATCTACCTCACAATCAATGTCATGTTTCTCTCTTAGCAACTCTTTTTAGATCTCTCTGTTTACATGTCACTCACTACTTCAGTGAGACCCTATGGCATTTAAATACGTAATTCCCATATAATGGGCATTTAAAAAATATCTATTATTTAATTCCTTCATTTTATTGCTGGTAAACCATGATTCTTAATAAAGAGTCGTTTTTATTAGAATATAACCCAAAATAAACATTGCTTATCGAACAAACCATAACAAAGACCAACATTAAGGCAGTATAAGAAATATTTAAAAAATGTTATTTAGCTTCAGTAATTTTTACTTAAGTTTTAATTTAATTAACTTTCTAGAGTCAATTAGCATTTCAGACCTTAGTGAATAATATCAGCTGAAATAATTAAAGGATGCTAAATAAACTAGAGCTTTTTAAATAAATGAGTGTAACCTAAAGTTTTCCCTGTCCGTATCTCTTTTCTGAACTGGATCTCTTTTAATCTCCAGAAGCCATTGGTTCATATAAGGTTATGCACCTATAAATAATTGTTGTATCAAATGTCCTACATATTCGTATCATTGAAGAAATCGATGTACAATACTTTATCAACTACTTTTCAATCGCCCAAATAAAGTATAAATCTCGTCTAATGGTGACTGCACTAAATCTACTTCTCCTGAAAAGTATTAAGATGTGTAACTGAATATGTCACACATCTTAATGAATTGGGACATGTCAGAGAATTGTCTTCATTTTTGATTCATTGTTTTTTTTCAAATACCTAGATTCCTTTTAGGCATCGGTTTAGTAATCGGATCTATAAGTTCCTGTAAGCCCAAACAATATACTCACAAAACCGCAAAAAGTACTTGTTAACAGAATCACATAAAAGATTATTGTGTTAGGACTAAAGCGTTGGGTTCGGCTCATCGTAAGGACCGTAATACGTCCAAGACCATAGCCTGTCGTCCAAATATATTTACACATCCTGAAGCCTACTTGTTTGCTATCGTACTTGCAATGAACAGACTTCGACATTTACTCAGGCAGCCACCGGTCATCAGATGTTACACGTCACTCTACATTGTTGTCCTTCCAAGTGCTACTCCAAACCTTATTACAGAGTTCTAAATATTTGTCCTCATAAGGAGATTGTCTTTGTTCTGTATCGGAGCTCGAATATGTTGTACTTGAATAGTCTGTTATATTGTTCAACCTACGTCTTGCAAAGTCGGTCTCTCTTATAGTCAATCATCCACAGAGGAGTAGATAATTACTGGCAAAAGAAATTGGTGGCAATATACTTTAAGAATCTATTATAAAATAAACATTACTCAATCTCATAGTAGGACAGATAACGACAGGAAATATTGATTTAAATTGTTTACTTTCTTCCTACTTTCACTATATTAAATCAATCTGTATCTTTCTGTCTTCAGGGATATAGTTTCTAAACTCCTGCTCATTCAGATAGAAAATGGATAATTGTGCTCCAAGATATAATTCATGATAAAATTTATATATATTTCTGAACCCTCCAGAAATTACCTATTCTACTTATCTTGTCGTTCTTTTGACAGGTCGATTATTTAAAAAATATTACCTTTAATCAGTATAGGAAGTCCCAAGTCCCATATACAGGACTTGAATGCTCATTTATTTTGTTTATCCATTGTCACTTGACCTTGGTTATCCATTAATATTCCCGAACACTATCTACTGGGGAGTTTATTCGTATGTAGTAAAACCTGTTGAAATACAATAATTAATGACTACACCCTCTTTTCGTAGCTTAATTGTCCAAAAATTAGACTCCGAGGTGGTTTTCATTAAATTAATAGATAGTATACAAAAAAAAAAAAAAAACAGAAGCTAGAATATTCCAAATTCCTTCCCTTTCATTTAGCAAGTCCACCCTCAAAACAATTATGACAGGGCCCTCTTCCTCTAACTTGCGCACACTCCCCCCCCCCCTCAAACACATACTCACACAATGACAGACTTCAGCAAATCAGCAATTTACAAAACATTTCTTCGCAATTCTTCTTTCATTGGTACCAAATCTATACTTAAATTGTCTCGTATAAAGCTAATGATCAGGCTCATGAATTTCTGAAATCGAGTTTAGAGAGGAAATGAGAAAACCACCAAAGGTGAAGGATGTTATAGTGTTGTAGCTTATGTAGGCAGATTCTGTATCGCTGCTTCACAACATGGAGGGACGAAGGTAAACATGAAATTTTAGTGCTGCCAAAAAAGAAACTGTCTGTGTCATATTACGGGAAAATAGCTTCAAATGGCCGTCTGAACCTCCAGTGGCCACTAATCGTACTCAAGCTTACGACAAATTTTCTCGTTTATCTGTAATCATTGACCGGTGAATTAACTTGGCAGTTCATGCACCCAAAATCGGCTTGGGATTTGTTCTTCACTCTGTAATTGATGGTCAAACTATTATTGCAGACGAGTCAGCAACTTTTGGGAGTTAGAGAAAATTTAGTGGACACGGATCAGAGTTGCTATAGAGTCCCAAAATGAAGGCGAGAGGTGGCGAATTTTAAAGATCCAACAGGTCAATTTAACTCAGTACATACGAGTTACAGTATTTTCTACAACATTTTATTGAACAAAAAACGTAGAAACTAGTTAGTTCCCCATGTTCTAAGTCGGGAAAACAAAGTTATATGTCTTGAACATAATTATCACGTCTGTGAAAATAGGCTTTGATTCCAAGTGAGTTTTTTAAAGTATGTATTTTGTATTCCTTATTTAAAATATTGTTCAAAAATGTCTACTTTATAATCAATTAATTCCTAAAATAGTCAAGGTTTGTTTAATTTTTTTTTTTTTTAGATTTTTGCTTAATGTAATGCTAATTAAAATAGTATTCAGAAGATATGAAATAATATTCTTCTCAGTCAGGGCCCAATATTCAAATATTTTGAACACTTTAATGGCAAGGTTCACCAACAAAATCTACTTCCCCCCCCCACGCTGATCTTATTAAAAATACCCTGTCCTTTTGTTAATAAAGACTGCAAAGGAAAAAAGGGAATTTTTGTTGGTGACCCTTGCCATTAAAGTACGATGATATTTGAAATAATATCAATAACATTTTAGAAAATGTTTTCCTTTGATGAATAAGAATTATATAATACATAAATACATTTATTGTTTTAATTCTTTTAACCTCAATTAATTAAGGTAAATTTATTTTTCTACAAAATGCTACTTCATACCGACTAGTGTGGATGGTGTTAACTACTAACTCATTGAGAAGTATTCATTAAACTATATTTGTTAATGGCATATCATGGTCATATACTTGTTTCTACACGTGTATGATTGGTCAAAATGTGATTCAGGTTAGTGAGATGGTTATAACTTTCTGTCCCTACCCCAGCTTACTTTTTAATCAAAATTAAAAGGTGTTGAATTTGCGATACCTATTAATTGCTCTGCATTAAAGTGGTGAAGTACCACTTCTACAGAATAACTTGTAATTTTGAACCCATGAATAGTTATAAGGCGTTAAAGCAGCGAGATTGCCCGACTAGAGTGTTCTAGCCATTGCTAGAAATTGAAGTCCTTTGAAAATTAATTATTCCTATAACCTTTAGGCCAATTGATCTGTTTCTGAATACCTCTGCTAGCTCTCTGGAAGGTTATTAGCTTAGTTAGAAATTATACCAGCCATTTAGGAATTGTACCAACTCAATAAATTCGAAGTAGCCACTAATCTTTGTAAATTTATAGCACTCTTAACATTGTCATTTCTGAATTTAAATGGTTGAGGACAAGTATTATATACCTTGTTATTCCTTTATTTTTTTTTAGCCTATAGATATTCCTCCCCGATTACAGTCAGTTGTAAAGAGGTCGTTAATGACACCTGAAACTATAATAATATTATTTCTTCGGTGTCGTAAGAACCAATTCATGAGGAACAATAAACAAACATTTATTAAGGTATGTAGATATTAAGATGGCCTTTATTTTCAGAGCTGCTGCTTACGAAGAACACGAAGAATGACAACCTTAGGTCATTTATACGAAAAGAAAATTGATGATGAAAAATCTTTACAAAATTAATATTCAAATAAAATACATCAGAATGCTATAGATTACATTAATTAGAGTATATCAAGTCATTAAAAATTAAATACAAAAGGATACCATAACGGCTAATTAATAAAATAAATTTATAAAACGTCTCACGTCAAATAAATGAAAATATCTGAAGGACAACTAGCAGAATGTTAATTAAAACCAGATTATAGTTAACCTGTAATTATGTTGGCAGGCATACATCAGAGCAGGTACAATAGTGCAGTATTGTGCCTTGTAGTAAAGTATAAAAAAGACCTATAAAAACTTTAAAACAAACTATAAACACAATAAAATCCAATTACGCACTAATGCTCCTTTCAAAAAATCACTTAAAAGTACTCAAAATAGAATATATTTTAAATAAAATTGAATTAGCAATTTCAGTAATTAAATCAAAAAATGGACTTCAGCTCCCATCGTAGAAATTATAATTGATTCAACAAGTGATTACACATGCATAAAACATTATATTTACTCTACCGTCGCACTGCTCACTTCTGCTTCAAAATTAAAAATAAAATTCTTTGGCGCACATTTACCCTGACTCACGACATTTCAAGGAATTTTTGTTTAATTTTGTCAAGTGAGTAGCCACAATAGCTTCTTTCATAAATTAAATTATTTATTAACGTCCACTTATTGCAACAAAGGCTAATTGGGAGGTTACCATCCTTTTCTAGCCAGGGTGGGACTAAGGATTTTTTTTTATGAATACCGTCTCTAAATAAATTTCTCTGCCCAGAGAATCGAACTCGCCACTCTAGGTTTACCATGTGAGGTCAACACTTTAATTCGCATTGATAATTCTTTTATAAAGAAAACCAGCAAAAAAAAAAATTTTCATAGCTCTCATTATCAAGCAATATCTTGTATTTTTTATAATTATGAATTTGAATGAAATTTGAATTAAAAGAACGGACAACAAAATAAATTGTGAAACACAAGAAAGAAAGAAATCAAATTTTTGGAATTTGAATATTTTTATTAGCTCTCAATTATATTTTATTTATTTTGTAGTTCTCCATCAATTTTTATTATATGAAATATTATACTTGCTAAATTCTGAATACATTTGTTTCAAATTTAATTCAATGTTGATTTGTTTATTTTTGTAAAAGATAAATATACGAACAAATAAATAATAATCATATACTTCTTGTGAGCCGATGAGCTCTTATGGAGTACTCAGAACTCTTTCTTAAATAAATGTTTTGAAGGAAAATTTAAATTAAATTATTTATTAACATCCACTTTTTGCTAATATGGCTAATTGATACGGGTTATCTACAGGTTAATACTCTTTTTATGGTTCTTTCTTGAAGGAAAATGGTTTTATTTATTTTTCCAGATCTAATAAATTATTAACCTAATAATGTTTTCGTATTAACAATAAAATAAAAATATCAAGTATTATTTTTCATCTAGTGGATCTAAGGATCTGAGTTCTAGTTATCAGAATGGCCATAGCTAGTTTTCCAATTATGCCCAGCCCCTGTAAATTCTCCTCAAAGCCACATTCTACGGTGGATATCATGAATAATAATTATGTATAAGGAGTAGTAAAATCGTACAGTTTATCGGGGCGGACAATCCAAGTTGAAAATACCAGTGCACTGTAGAAAAATGAGATTTTCTTCAAAAACTGTATAAATAAATCATATTATATCACTGATTTGTTTTTGTTTTCTTCCGCATGAATAGAAATAATTCACAAAGTCATTATTCAGAAGTTGACAATAGATTTATCTGTCGGTTGACTGGCAAAGATGTATTTACCTTCAAAGACACCAAGGTCGATTCCAGAGAGTCAAATCTCTAACTAAGAGCATGCTTCCTTTCAATTGATGAAGAGGAAAGATAGAACCAATATGGCGAAGGAAAGTGGTAGTTATTCCATCCAATGGCTCTACAGTGGCTTAAATTAAGCCAATAGCAAATGGCCTTCACCAAAAAAGTCATTATCAAAATATAGTTCAAGGTTCTCGGATTGATGTAATTATGTGATTCACTGAAAAAAAAAAAAAATATTCCAGCATGTAGAAAAATGGCACTGTTCATCACGATTTTGTTTTCTACAAGAACATTTAATCGGTACCTCCTGGAGTTACCACTCATCGATGAAATAGGTAATTATAACAAACAAAGCACTCCAAAATACGTGCAAAAAATGAACTAAGCACATATTACTCTATTATAAGAAACAGATTGAATTAAGACCCACCAGCTTAGACTAAAGGCGTTTAAACACCTTTATCTTAATCCCTATTTGACCTGTAATCATATTTACACGATAAAAAAAAAATTCTCTACTTGTTAATATTATTAGCTCGTAAGGTCACTTAAATTTGTCAATTATTAAAATAATTGCAATATGACTGCCTGCTTAAAGTCAATTGCATTTATAACCAATCTTCTACTTAAATAGGAAATCTTATTTTTATGTTTCTTTTTGTAATATTGTAGTGGTCAGAAGGAACACTATAAATTATTTTGTAAATTCCTTTTAATAACTCAATAAATGATATTTATAATAATAATAATGTAACTAACTTCAGTTATACACGCTTGGACACGCAGTAACGCTTGGATATCAAGTTTATTAATGGTTGAGAAAAATTTCCTGAGATTTAACAAACTCACATACACATATTTGTATATAAGAGCCTCTGTCTGCGTACGTGATGTATCGATGGTACCCGATATCCGACATAATCCCTAGAGGCTAACAAAGTAAAAGTGTTTAAACATTAGCCAGATTGTAATTCTTGCGTAATTTCGTGTCCAACCTCAAATAGCAATGGAAAACTGCAATAGAGTATATGGGATGTTTTAGCAACAAAATAAAAAATCTGTAAGAACGTCAACGTTCTCTTCATATCCTTGAATGTTATTAAGTAAAATCATCTGACATATTATGCTAATACTCATTCCTCTCTCTTCGAATATTTACTCAAGAAACCTGTAATTCAAGTTGCTGCATACATGAAACACGATATATTCTTAGCCTAGAATGAGTTTCTGCAAGGAAAATGGTTATGGATTTATCAAGATAGTGGCGGGGTTAACGACTTCAGTTCTCAGACTTCCTGGAAAGCCTATACCTTCAGAAATTCTAATAATCCTCTCTGGAAGCCTTCAGTCGCTTGGGTTTAGCTGAGTGAGATAAGGTATCATATTAACCAACGTGATCGGAAAATGGAACACGTTATCTAATACTGGACTGTTCTCCAAACAAAAAAAAAATTCTTACTAACACCAAGCCGATAGTTCAACGCACCCACTGCTTAAATATTTTGTTTCGGTTCACTATAAATAAAAATCCGGTATTTCGTTTGGTCGTTTTACCACACTATATTAATAATTTGAGTTTCAATGTCATGTATTTAATTGAATTAGAACAGACAATGTTAAGTTAGACTTCCACACTTCAGGAATATGTGGCCGTTGAATTCACGGTGAATGTGACTGTTCTGGAGTAATGGTTCTGCATTTTCCATAGTGACGTAATCTGGGAGATAAAGGCGATACTGGGAAGAGATGAGAAAACTTTGTCTATGACCCAGCATTGATGAATTTCGCCATTAAATCGCTGTTCAGACCAGGGAATCTTCTGCTAATCGTTATGCAAACGTTTGTATTTGACGTCCGAATCAAAGAATTCCTTTAGTTTAATGAACATAAGGGACCTTCAGTCATGTAAAAGAGATTCCAGTTAATATACCTTGCCATTTAATCATATTGGTAGCGGCTGAAATTGCACCCACAGTTTTATTTAGTTAAGCGGTTACCGGGCTTTAGCTTTATAGGGCTTTAGCGGTGCCTATTCAGCATTGTGTGGCAATTGACAAGCAACTTGAATAAAGAAGTAGCAAGCATTGGCCAGAATGACAATACATAATGTCAGGGATAGCGTCTAGCTAACTGCTCGACCTTCGACATAGCTTTAAGCAGGTCCTGCCGAGCCAAACTTCTTTTAATTTCTTGTACGAAGTATAAAAAATATTATAGTCGCGAAAAATGTTGGTTTTGATATTTCAGTAAATAACCCTTATTGATATACACTGAATTTCTTTTCACTGTTAGAAACTTTCTCTGTCAGGCACCTAGACATTATACCAATATATGATAGACTTATTCATTTGAATTGGACCCCACGGGATACCTTTTGGTTACAAATGATAACGTTGTGGCGTTTGAAGTAGAGCACTAGTTCCCCTGAGTAAAGGTGATTGCATTTCAAATTAATTAATTCCTTAACAAATATTTTCACTCAAGTAGACTCATAAACATTTCTGTATAAGTGAAAATAAAGATGAACTCCTTCATTAATTATGAAAATAATCAAATAGATTTTGTTCTGGTAACCATGGTAATGAACCTGCTATATCATGCCAACAATTCGCTCGAACCTAACCTCTTTCAAGAATCCTAACCTCACTTTCTTTACTAGTGCTAACAAACATGTGCTCCTTATCACTTGCTTTTTCATAACCTATATTAATATCACATTCCGGGACCTAGAGTGACGAGTTCGATTCTCATCTGGGCAAAGGAAATTATTTAGTGACGAAATTCATTAAATAACATCCTAAGTCCCACCCTGGCTAGAGAAGAGTGGTAACCTGTAGATAACGCGTCCCAATTAGCTTGAGTTGCAAAAAAGTTGACGTTAATAAATAATAATAATAATAATATCGCATTGTTATTATTGCACTGTGTTATGAATCATAATTTTATTATCCACATTCCTTTGTTTTTGTTTGTCCTATCAGCATATAATTGTTGTATATTTATAAATGGGAAGTATATTCTAAAATTAAATACTTGCAATCCAACTTGAAACATTGTAAAAATGTAAGGGAATTGCTAGTATGTATATGAACTTGGAAACAATCAAGTAGATATAGCCTTATTGCAAGAACCTTATATTGGAACAAACATTTCTTATAACTACCATTATAAAATATTTCAGGGAAATGAAATTTTCTCTCTCACCCAAATTATTCTCAGAAATAAAAAATATTGATGCGGTATTTATTTCGAATTTTTCATAAAGATATTACTGTAATAGAAATGAATGCAGCTACCTCGTCATTTATAATCATAAGCACATACTTCGTTATTCAATCAGACTGGTCTCATTAATTTGACCAAAATTATCCACGCTTTAAAAGATCATAAAATAATAATTGGAATTCTCATATTTTGAAATAAAACACGAATGGTAGCATATTAAAAGTAAAAAGATTATATTATAACAAAATGTACACCTGAATAAGTCATTTTTTCCCAAATACTGCATCAAACATCTGATCATCTTGCAAACGCAAATACTGTCAAGTCGTGTCCGACGAAATGAAAGCAATTAAATTTCCTGGTGCGGTAATAGTGTAGATTTTGTAATCTGATTGCAGTAAATCAATATTCTCCTGTAGGTTGGTCTGAACCAATTTATGATTCTCTAATATCAAACAAGAAATAGCCATCATTAAAAACACTTTCATCAATTCATCTTTCAGCCAAGGCGATAATAATTCAGACGTTATTCGAATTATTAGGCTATAGGGGTCTTACTATATTATTCCGGTGTTCCCTATAATAAAGAAAATCTTGACTCCAAAAAAAAGTAAATATCATTATATTCTGATTAATATCAATTAAAAAAAAATAATTACAAAACTTCAAAATTATAAAAGCAATGACTTCTTCCTCCTTCTCTTTAAAATAAAAGGGTTTTTACTTACGGACTCCTGTTTTTTAACTTCTTTTGTTAGTTGATCCTGTTATTTGTGCTGGATTGATGATCTGGAGTTGGTGCTCGACTGATGTAGTTCGCTGAGATATTCAGCTAAAAACAACAAGCACGTGGCTTCTACTGCCCGACACTAGTAACTGACTGTCTAAACTTTTTTATAAGAGTTAAGTTAATTGGTAACCTGGGGCAACACAGCTGCTACAAAGCGAATCTATTATACCCCAGATATGAAATTGTGGTACCAGTATTTATGACTATTTTGAATAACTATTTGTCAACTTCCTCAGCAAGAACAACACCGATACTGTGTCTTCTGGGTGAAATGAACACAACTAACCTAATTTTGAGTTCTGGAATTCTTCGGTGCTGCGTACTAAAAACCGAACACAGAACAAAAATAAGTTCTTATGAAGTAATTGTTTCTTCGTTCGTTGGAAGGGAATTATAATTGTATCTATGTCTTTTTATATGTATTTAAAACTTTTTCAAGAAGAAATACGACCCAATGATAATTCTAAGAATTAGAGTAATCCTGGTTGAAATCGTGAAGAAGATGAACATGAGTATGTTGGTAAATATAAGGACAACTCTCGAGAGGACATAGAATGATGGTGTTACGGAAATAAAATACCTAATGTGATAGTTTAGCTTAAAAAAAAACAGTAAGGGAAATATGGACATCAGAGGGTTAAGGAAAATGGACGGATGTTGCAGAGACCGTTTCCATTCGGATGTTCGATAAGGACTTAAAGAAAGGTTTGAATGTGGTCACAGTTACAACTAAGTATTGCATTTTGCCTGAATGAAGTTAAACTATGTGTCTTAATTCAATGTGATTTAGACGATTTTACTTGAAACATGAAATTGAAATAGAATTTTGCATATTGAATTTCTACTTATGGTCTGAAAAGAACTTGGTTCGAGAAGTACCTCTCAGCCTTCAGAAATAAGTTCATTTTTTTAAAAAAAAGATGTTTAGTTGATCAATTAGTACCCGGGTGGGTGTATAGTTAGGGCTGAAACTAAAAAATACCTAACTCCGTTAATATTCGAGGTAAAGAAAAAATACATAGAAGACGAATTGTAGGAAATTCAATATCTAACAAGATCAGTTGTTTAAGATTACGGAAAAATTTCGAACTAGTCTTCCAGGGTGTGTCCTTCGGGTGAATGAACGACTAATTACAACAAAGAAATTCAAATACTCGGTTGACATTTTAGCAGATGTTATATTAATAATAATTGAAATGTGGGCTAAAGATAAAAAATTATCATTTAACACTTTGTGGAGGGGCGATGCGAGAAGTAATGAAGAAGTCAAGGCCAATTTAACTAAATCAAATATATTAACAACAATAATAAATAATGATAAAGTTATTTACAAGGTCCATTCACGGCCACACTTCAGACTCCCGTTTTCACAGTCAATAATTACTCACTGTAACCTAAAACGTGGTTCACTACGCGAATGCCGATAGGAGACTCACTAAGTCTAACCTCACTAAGTTATAGGGACTTCTCTATAGCAACGTATAGCAGCGAGATACTCGCGAACATATGGAAATGATGACTAGCTGTCAAGGTTATCCATTCGCGAGCACCTCGCCGCTACATCACCTCCCCTCAATGACTGCGTCGAGGAAGCGAACAGGAGGCTTAACCAAACGCCCTCGCTGGGTCACTTGGAATGGTGGAGGCTGGTCATCTTCCTTGGCGGAGTCATTGGAAGGTCTAGCTGACGATGGTGTTGCTGCTGAGGGTAGAGGCTGGCTGGAACTGGAATCCTCTTCCTGGAGCAGGAAAGCTGGTTTCAGCCTGTCAATCGTCACGGTCCTGGGTCCTGAAGGCAACTGGATGTCATAGGTTCTGGAGCATCTCTTTAAAACCTTGTAAGGCCCAGTATAAGGCGGGGTGAGCGGGCGCTGCACTGTATCATCCCTCAGGAAAACATGAGAGGATGTCTGTAGGTCGTTGTGGACAAACGGTTTTGCAGTGGATTGGCGATGAGGTGCTGGTCTCAGTAGCTCCAAATGCTCTCGAAGTCGCTGGACAAAGTCTTCGGTGCTGACTCATTGTTTGGTTGTATCCAAGAGTTCTCCAGGCAGTCGAAGGGGTTGACCAAAAACCATCTCTGTGGCACTGGTGATGTTGTCATCGCGGACTGCTGCTCGTAGGCCTAGGAGGACCATGGGCAAACGAAAGGTCCAACTGTTGCTGTCGAGCTGGGCTGTGAGAGCTGTTTTCAGCGTGCGATGCCACCTCTCGACACATCCATTGGCTTGCGAGTGGTATGCATTGTCCCACAGCACTGGAATCCCAACATCTTGGAGAGCTGGTGGAACAAGTTGGACTCAAATTGTCGCCCTTGATCTGTAGTGATACGCGCAGGAACACCGAAACGTGCTATCCAGGACGAACAGAGTGCAGATACACAGGTAGCTGCCGAGATGCCCTCAATTGCTTGTGCTTCTGGCCATCAGCTGAATCTGTCCACCATCGTAAGGCAGTACCGCATACCAGCTGAGCTGGGCAGTGGGCCGATTATGTCGATATGAGGATACTCAAATCTGCCTGAAGGTTGGAAGGTACCACGTGGTGCGACCTGTATGCCGCTGCACTTTTACTTTCTGGCAGGCTATGCAGGCTTCATCTTGACCACTTGGTGATGTCCACAGTCTGGTTCGGCCAGAAATACCGCTTTGCGATGAGTCTGCGTGATCCGCGAGTACCAGGGTGGCTGAGATTGTGAATTGATTTAAATATGGCGAAACGCATACTTTCGGGCACGTACGGACGGACGGAGGTCGTGGATGTTTCGCAGAGGAGGCTACGTGAGATATGCGGGAACTGCATCCACTTGAGCTGTAGACGAGGGTTTTTCAGCTAGTCAGGTAGTGTGTGCACCGATCTGTGCTTCCGCTAGGGCTTCCATCCCATCAGGGCCGCTGATTTCCTCCACCCTTGAAAAGGCGTCAGCCACGTCATTCTCCGCTCCTTCAACGTACTGGATATCGGGGGTAAATTTGCTAATAAAATTTACCCACTTAATCTGCATGGGGGTGGAGGTTTCCGGCTTCTGCTGAAATGCGTAAAGAAGTGGTTTGTGGTCAGTCCAAATGGTAAAATGTCGACCTTCCACTTGTGAGCGAAAGTGTCGCACGGCTTGATGAATGGCCAGCAACTCGTGGTCATAAGTTGAATAGTTCCGCTGTGTCCGAGTCAGTGTCCTTGAGAAAAATCCTAGAGGTCGCCAGTTTCCATTTTCCTTCTGCTGTAGAGCTGCTCCTATAGATGTACCGGAAGCATCACATACGAGAACTAGCTCCGCTCCTGCAATCGGGTGAGCTATAAGAGCTGCGAATATTTTTTAAAAAAATACAGATTTTACAAAATATTTAGTGGTGGTAATTGATAATATACTTCGCCGAATTACACACATTGATTATTTAGAAAATCAACTCATTAAAATAATACATCCTTTATCACATTCGTCTAAGGCAATCTGAGTATCAGAAGGTCTTTTAGAAATAATATGTGTATTCCTGTTTAGCATTGGTCGGTGGAAATAAAGAACGGGTAAAATATATTTGTGATAAAGACTTGAACTGGTTCAGCAGTTAGTTCCATTAAAAAATATAAATGGATTCAAAACAATTTCATTTGAAGCTGCAAGAACCTGTGAGCTTTCAAAAATGACACCTATTGCAATTTTTGATGACCAAATCTGTACACTATACAGACTAGAAAAACTAGAAATAGGCAAAGAAGACAGAAATGGTGACAAAGAACAACCAATGAAACACTGGTAACAATGAACACATTACATGACACTGTCTTTATTGGCAGAAATACAAAAATACGACCAGAATGTGCATATATCATGTACAAAAATATGGACTATGCTGATCCCAAAAATATTAAGTTAATAGGTTCTTGCCCTAACAATCTAGTTGAAATCATAGTATGCAAAACATCAGGAATAACAATAAAAAACACGCAGAACTCACTCTAAGTACACTATAAGAAATAGAAACCAAATAATATTTTATCATTCTCAAATGGGAAGCACACACATAGGACTGAAGACAAAGAAATAGCAGACTTGTTAGCTATGACAGTTTTAAGGGATACAAATGCTCCAATCATTTACAATAAATTACATATGAATCATATTTTTGTGGGGGGAAAAAACCTAATAAAACGTAATAATTAAGTTGGAAATTTATGTTAAAAGGAGTATACTTGAAATGTTTATACCTAGCATAAACATCAGACTAAGCGAACATTATTTCATATTCCACAACTACTAACGGGACATTCTTCCATAAACTCTTCTTTAACAAAATCAAATGGCGAAATGTGGTATCTTTACTGAAAACACTCACAGAAACCAATTTATGACTGCACACTCTGAAATTTACAGGAAAATAATTATGTCAAAAGTTATAAAAACCTGAAACAAACATGGTTCCTAAAACCAGAAACGATATACAAAACAGAGCCAAAAGGAATAAGGAAAATGTTGATAACGCACAGGAAGGGTAGTTAGGTTATTAAAATTGATTAATATGTTGTTTTTTTTTAAATTGTATGTTTTTCATTTTTCTAAAAATATTTTTGTAAATGTTCTTTTTAAACCGTTCATGTATTGTGTTCCCGTTTCACAGATACAATACGGGACAAATAAATAAATAGAAAGCTAACTTTGAAGTGGTATTTACAGAAAATCAACATTTCTTAATCAGGCTGAGATTGGAGATTCACTTTATTCGGTGCATCAGTAGTTTTATTATATTAGGGAATCAATAACACTAGTAAAAGTTCACGTTATGTTTTAAGATTTACAAACTCCCTATTCTGTTTAGGTCCAGAAACTTAAATTAAATTTATTTTTTTAATAAGACTAACTTGCATTGAAAACAGCATGTGTTTCTCGTGAAAGAATGAACCCTGCTCAGAATATCTAGGCTAATGTTAGGATTAAAGGGAACATAATGACTACAATAATTTAAGAATTAACTCCCTGTATAACCTCATGGTGCGGAGTAATCCTTTATTCTACTGAAGGAAAGACTAGAGCAGGAAATCCAGTTTAATGATTAATTTCTAAAAGAGGATTTCCGGATAAAGTTCTTATGGTCCACTTTATCAAGAGGAAGAGCTCTTTCCATTCTCATCTGGCCATCTTAGGAGCACCAAAATCCCTCTTAGTCCAATCATGACCACTTTGAGCAACGACGCAGAAAGCGCATAAACAAATAAAATAAACAAAATGACGTTTGAAAAAATTGAATAAAAGGGAAATATGAAAAATTGAAAGGTTTACGTTACCGTAAATTCTAAACTAAAAAATGTTTCAATGTAAATTAATAAACCCCGACATATGCTATTTAATCTTCTAAAGATCTACTTGGATACATGCTAATAATATCATAGGAGGCCAAGTAATAACCTGGAAGAATTTTAATTTGTGTTAAATTGTTTTGTAAATCTAATCATATTTTTACTTCACCTATATCATAATCAATGTTTAATCGATTCATATAAAACTTAGATAACATTTTTTAATGGGTATAATCGGACCATTAGATATGGGTTATATGACAGGAAAGTTCGTCGGATGGACAAAATATCATATATAATAATTTACTACAAACGAAATAAACTATATTTCGAATATATATACTATATATATATATATATATACGAAATATTACTACTACGGAATATTAATCGACTTATTAAAAGTATTCTATTTTTAGCCTTAGGAAGCCCCGGCTTCTAAGAATGAGATTTTTACATACTATAAAAAATGAGACTCTCACGTCCAACTTGAATTTCAAGTGGTGTTTATATAGGCTTCATATCATAGGAGATATATAGAATCTTATTTGACGTGACATGATAAGAGAGTTATTCCAACACATATGTAAAATCTGCATCATCTACAAATTTTACATCAGTGGTCATATTTAGTGGGATTGGTTCTCTTGTGTATATAATGTAATTGTCTTGTTTTGCGGCAGTTCGCGCATATAGCCAGCAAAATGGATGACAAATGTACTTAAAGTTCTGGCAATAATGATGGCCTCTACCGACAATTTGGCAAAGATACGAACCTTTTAATTGGGAGCCTATTAGTTTCGATCAAAAATACATCTGCTGTAAATTTGAAAATTATTGCTTCGCGAGTAACTTGTTTTCTGGAATGATGCTAATAAGAAATCTTTCACGGAACAAACAATGTTCGAAAATAATTACATGCCTCCTGAAAACTAATTAATTTTCTAGTGCTTATATGGACCTTAGATAGACAGGAGAAAGAAAGATTCGGAATTAATAAACATGCATATAAGTAATAAAATAATTATTATATATATACACATAAAATAATTAAAATAAAACTTGAAGCAAAAACATAAACATATATGCAATTAAGGAACATATTATTCAATGTAAATGCTTTCATTATTTTAATAAATTTTCAATTTTTCTCAGCTGAAGGATATTGTTTACTAATTTTTATTTACTTATAAATAAACAAGGTATTGTAATTGCGGTTTTCAAATTTCAACAGAATTATTTATTTTGCCCCACGCTGAGTTCGATTTGACTAGTTTCGGCATGACGTCTGTACAAATCTCGCACACCTCAAATATGGCTAGCTTTATTATTATTATTTATTAACGTCCGGTTTTTGCAACTAAGGCTAATTGGGACGGGTTATCTATAGGTTACCACCCTTTTCTAGCCAGGGAGGGACATAGGATGTTATTTAATAAATTCCGCCACTAAATAATTCCCTTTGCTTAGGTGAGAATCGAACTCGCCACTCTAGGTTTACCATGTGAGATTTAACGGAATCCTTAGTTCCACCCTGGCTAGAAAAGGGTGGTAACCTGTAGATAACCCGTCCCAATTAGCCTTAGTTGGAAAAAGTGGACGCTAATAAATAATTAATTATTTGGTATTGCTGTATTTTGGTTGTGTTTAACATTGTGCTGTGTTGTTGTGTGCGCACTTTTGTTTAATGTTTTATGGCGTTTTTATTCTATACGTTGCGTTATTATTCCATATGTTGCATTTCATATTCTTCCATTAGTAGTCACGTTTTAGCAGATTTCCCTTAAGAAACCCCCTCAATTTACAGTTTTCTTCAAATGTCCATCGATCCTACCTAGGGGATGACTAAAATGAGGTCCGTTCAAAACTGTGTGTGTGTGTGTGTGTGTATATATATATATATATACATATATATATATATATATATATATATATATATATATATATATATATATGTCTGTTACCGTTATGGCGGTCGCAATTATTGATTAATCGTTACCAAACTCGATATTTAGTCGTTTTATATAAAAAGAAAGATCAAGTTCGTTAACGGGTGAAATCAAACTAAGGAGAGGGGGGGATTTAGAGGAGAGAAATTTCGAAAATTCGAAATACCTGCGTTACTATTCGTCGGATCGAAAAAACGTATAGCAGATCTTATAGAAAATTACATTTACTATAAATATTGTAATATACATTTATTCCTTATCTTGAATATTAACCGAGTTATTTGCATTTTTCAGTTTTCAGCCTTCAGCAAACCCCCACTTCTACTCATGTTACATAAACAATACTCGGTTATGAAATAAACCACATCATTTGTGGCTTAAATACCAAATATTGTTTTCAAGAGGCATTTATTATACATGCAAATATGTTCTAGTGCCCCCCCTTCTTAAGTTTTTGGACTATTTAAATTTGATTCATTGAGATAAAAATTATTCTGATTCATTATAAATTACAGCACTAGATATAGTAAATAGTTTTCAATCAAATTAATACGATATATTACAGTAATTGTTTTTAGCAGATTTCCCTTAAGGGAAATCAGCTATTGAGGTAGTACTCATGACGCGATTTTTGAAAATTTTCTTCAGATGTCCATCGATCCTACCCAGGAGATGACGAAAATGAGGTCCGTTCCAAATTATATATATATATATATATATATATGTGTGTGTTTTTATATAGATATATATATATATATATATATATATATATATATTTGTCTGTTAACGCTAGGGGTCTAAATTTTTGGTTGTTCGTTCCCAACCGAGGGGGGGGGGGGGTTTAAAGGGGGATTTTCGAAAATTCGAAATATCTCCGTTACCATACGTCGGATCAAACAATTGTATAGAGCCAATCTTATTGCAAATTAAATTTAATATAAATATTGTTCTATACATTTATTCTCTATCTTGAATATTAACCGAGATATTTAAATTTTTATTAAATTTGTGCCGATAATGGATGACTGTTTCCCGCCAAAAGCTAGTTCGGCCCTTTGCCGCAACTGTTCGGCTCTCGTATGGAGATTTTCCTATTGTATAACTTCACGTGGGAAATCTGCTTAGGTTACGCAGCCCCTGCGTGATGGACGTTTATTATTTTAAATGAGCAACATCGCCTTGTTGCGAAGCTCTTAAAAATTAAACATTATTAATAAGTCAGCATAAGATAGGTGCATGAGACTAATTGTACATGACAATCTGTCTGTTTCAGAGGTGAAACGAGCATTGACGCTGCTGAGCAGGCTGGCACCGATCAGGAACGCGTTCAGGCAGCAGCAGAGCGGCGAAGACCGTCACTTCGACTCGCGAGCATTCAGGCCTCGCTGGCACACCAATATCAACGAGAGAGCCCCCGCAGGACCGCTACGCTGGGGAAGGCGCTGAACCATCATCATCATCATCAACAAGAAAACTATATTTAGTTCCTTACCCTCTTCCTGGTTTAGTTCGGACTCTACTTACTTGCTTCCAAGAGTATGACTCAAATTATCAGTATCAAACAGTTAAAGCTTCGGCCATGATGTAATATTTTCTTTGTTTTACTGAAAATCGAATAAAACCAAAATAAAATGATAAATAGCTACTATAAAAGAAAGAAAAAAATAAATAAATACACTTTTGAAATTATTACAAGTAATTAAACCTTAAAATTAAAAATGAATATATTTGGACCGAATTGAATTGAAATACATGCAAGTATATGTCTTATTTAAAAGAATGTTCTAATACCATTAATGAGAAGATATACCAATTTGTGCCAAAATCTTATATATTATCTGGAATGAAATGGTTGACTGAGAAACTTATGGGTTTCTCTAAATGATAATAAATAAAAAATATAAACATTATAATAAGATGTTCTTGCTTAGTTTAAAAGGTAAATTTAAAATCTAGACCATTAGCAAATACGCTGTTTGATTTCTCTTTAATTTCAAGGGCAGTACTTTCACTTTAGGAAAAATATCTATTTTCATTTAAACCACTAGGTTTCTTAGCCCACCATATATCTGAATATTACTGAAGAAGATAAGTGATTGATACAGTTGCATCATAATCAGGTCAAATTTTTGTTTGAGTTTTACATCACCAAATATTAACTACCTAAAAATAATGAGCGTACTTCCTTACATCTACTTTTCCACTAACGAAATAAATTGCCATTATAAACTGACCAATATAAAGACAATCTTCTATGTAACGAACCATTGTGCAATATTAAACAGGATATTCTATTATTATAAAATTTCAAGGAGATTCTCTTGACTATAAAATCAATGGGTTTTCCCCTTGACACTTTATGAACGCTTAGATAAATCTCTATTCAATATTCTTTTTATCATTTTTTTATATTATATGTTTTTATTCATTAGGCTATATCTTCTTGATTAAAAATGAGAAATTATTTGAGATAACGTATCACGCATGAAACAGTAGATGATTAAAAGAAATGACTCTCGTAAAGTTAAAATAAAACATTTTGCTTTTTTAAAAATAAAAAACCCTACTCTTTGTACATATAAGGAACTAATAATAGTATTATTATACTTGTACTTAAGAGCATTTCTCGATAATTCTTTTGCAATTGCAAAACCTTATATAATATAAAAAAATAATTATGTGTTTAGCAGAAAACCCGTGTGTAGGAAGGAGTACCTGCAAACAAGCAAGACTTACACCAAATTACTGCTTTTCATTTCTTTTCTTTCGATGACTGACCCAACGAAAAAAAAAGTAAATATATATTCATCGACAACCTTTTATCGCCAAGATTTATCTGTGTATGTGTGTGTGTGTGTGATGAGTGCGCTCGCGCGAGAGTATATATGTACATATATATATATATATATATATATAGATATATATATATATATGTGTGTGTGTGTGTGTGTGTGTGTATATATATATACATACACACACACACACACACACACACACACACACACACACACACACACACACACACACACACACACACACACACACACACACACACACACACACACACTTAAGCATTCAACAGTTTTACATTGCGGCTACTTTTGGCATATTTGCCCTTCCCGTTTCCTGGTTTATACACCACCTATTCAGGACCTGCTTACGTTTGATGAAAATTAATTAACTGTGATTGTTAAGCCCACGTTTTGTAATTCTTTCTGATATTTAATCATATGATTCAACAAAAAGTCTGCTTTGGATCGTTCATAATCAAAATTTAATCTTCAGGTAATACGGAAAGTGCATTTTATAATCCTTATTTTTATTATTTACTAATTTTATTGGCACTTTCTGTTCACTAGCATCGATTAATTAAAGTGTCATTCAAGATTGGAATTCTAAAATAATGAATCGAAATGCTGAAGATATTCTATGTATGTTTGGGATGGGGTGGTTGATGCCACATGAATAGAAAGGGATAAACAGTGATTTAATCCAATAACCATTTCTGCTCCGGTTGTTCCTTGCCGATAACATAAATAGACTATCGAACTCCGATGATATAATGCCTAACCCAATTACGACTAGACAGCCTATTTTGGAACATTGTTTTCACCAATTCTGTTGGTTGTTTTCATAGGATTCGCAGGATAAATATATATATATATATATATATATATATATATATATATATATATATCAAAGTACCAAGAAAAAGTAGTAATCTTCTTAAGGAAATGTCTTCATTTAGTCTAATCAATTCTGGAAAATAGCATAAGAGTACATAGTTAAATTATAAAGTTTAAACTCAAAAAAGGTATCAATTTGCTTGTTTCATTATAAAAAAAATAATTTTCGATGTAAATTTTTCTTGCGATTGAGTCGCCCATTAAATGTTGTCATTCGAATGAATTTTAAATTACAATTAGCTAACTGTACACTACTAAATCACAAAATAAATATTTCACATTCACAGTTTTACTCAAATAGTATAAGGGTGTGCTCTCCCCAGCATAAATTGAATTGTTAATAGTGAAATTACTGCTGCTTTAATGTGTTTCATTCGCACTTAATGATTTCATATTTTAATTATCCTGTAGTTGAAAGGAGTTGTGAAAATTTGCTAAAAATAAGATTAGCCTTCAAAATTCATAAAAATCAAATAAATAATAAAACTGCTTGGTGTTTCAGCATTGTTCGCATCAAAGTTAAATAGACAGGACGATATGTCGATAAATAAACTGACTAAATTTTTGGCGTTTTTTGAGCACTGCCTGAGAGCGAGAATATTCTGAATGTGTGGGTTCGCTTATAATGCAAATGCCTAGAGCTCAATGAACGTTAATTTCAAGATAGCCCAAAATAAAATAAGTTTATTCGTAACAACGAAATACGAGAAGAAATTTGCCGGAAGAGAAAAAAATGACCATGGGCTGTGGTTTAGGGACTTTTTCTTTTCTTCAATAATCTTGGAATCGATGAAGATCGTTTTCAACTTTTTGCCGAACATTTTACTAGATTCTCTATGATATCTATTTTCATTAATAATTCATTAATTTTCATTTGAAGTTTGTTGTTTTTTTTATTTCAATAACCAGTTTCTTTACTTTTTTACAATTGACAATAAATACAACAACATAATAGAAAACTTCATCCCAGCATAAGCATGTTGTGTGCCAGTATATCTCTACCACTAGTATAAATGATCGTAAACTGATTCAGATCATAACTTTAATATTTTCAATAGTGTCTAGGAAAAAAAGTTATTATTTTTTTTAATTTAAAAGCCGTCTTTTAAAATTTAAATGTATTACCTGAGTGATTATTTAAAAACATGGAGACGGTCAGTCAAATGGAAAGTGAAGTTTATCAAAGGAGTCGTTTCATTGATCAGCGTCTGAGACTTGGCCATCATCGGAGGGGTACACAATGTCTGGTGTCGCCCTTGGTCATGCTCATGCAAGTGTAACGATATCGAATTATGAGCCAAGCTCATTCAGTCAGAAGAACCAAGGGCAGCAATTCAAACAACGAGTCGAAAGAAATTTCATTTTTATTCTTAATAAAAGTTTTATTTGCTTTAAATTACTAATTATTCCTAATAAGTTGTTTAAGGCGTGAAAACAATACATCTAATAATAAAGTGCAATACTTAACCAAACTGTCTAAACCCAAAGGCAACATAAACCCCAAAATTACGTCAAAGGTATGTTCAATAACACCTGCTGTAGAGCCTAATTGACCTTTTCTAAACCACAAAATAAATGACAGCTATTAACCACGTGTCATGGGAATAGACAAATCGGTGTGGTTTTTATTATAGGATTTAGAACGTAGTTCCCCCTGGTTACACGGAAATAATACTGGGAAAGTTACAGTCATATTGATAACTAAAAAAGTTTATTGGTAAAATTTAAGTTGATAAAAATGTGTTTCAGAAAAGATTATCCCACATGATAATTGGTACAAGTGAAGTTTCTGGGCTTGTAAAAAGAAGTACTGTGCATCTTAAAACAGATTGGCGAATCAGTGAAACTCAAAAGAGCCTTTCTTAAAAATGAATATTCTTTAACAAGTTTCTCTCACCAACAATATATACAAAACTATTTGTATATGATTAATACAGTATATCCAATAAAAAATTGATTAAAGTATTTCATTACATTCATATTTTGGAGGAAATTAATTACGAAGCTTGTGTTTTGTGTTGAATTATGGACTATCAATTATCGCAAGTATTGCATGCCTGTACTATGTAATAATTTATCATCAGAAACTACTCTAAATTGGAGTGTTCAGTTCTTGTTAATCAGAATTTATTCAAAACAATTTCCCGCTGGAGGCCAAAATTTGTTGTCTCAGCTCTTTAACGCCGGCTCTCGAGCTAGATTGACATTTGACACTAAACCACAACAGAATATGCGGAAATAGCCACGTGTTATGGAAGTAGACAAATTAGTTTCGTTTTCATTATTGAATTTGAAACTTCATACTCGACAGGGTACACAGAAATAATCATATATAGCATGTCATTTATCTGCTTATGCGAAAGTTAATACAATGCAATGCTGAAAAGTTTAAATTATTCGTGGAAGTATTATAACAGTATTTTAAGTGATAAGTAATATAATAATATGCTAAATGAATGAATAATACTATATTATTATAATTATATTTCCTCGTACATACAACATTTCATTATTTTAATATTTTAAAGGATGCTGACATACAGTTACTGGTGTACAAATAAGAATTTTTACTGAACCAGTTGTTAAATTCTGAGAATTAATAATTAATTGCGTCATCCCATTTTTTTTTACCTTTCTATTCACGGAAGATATTTTTTTGATATTAGATAAAATGTGTTCAAATATACCGGGCATACATTTTTCTTTACTTTAAATACTGAAGTTAATTGCATAAGTTACAATTGTAAAATATGGTGTTAAATTGTTCTCCGATGTGTGTACTAGGGCTTTCTTCAAAGGGCAAACAAATCGGGTTTTGCATAGTTCATTGTTAGAGTAGTCTGAAACTACCCTCTCTGGTGAATCTAAAATCTGAACTGGACCATCTCATTTTGAATGAATAACCGCGATACCACTTATATAAATTGCACATTATAAGAAGAACAATTATACAAGAATTATATTATGCAAGAAAGAATTTATTTTTCTTTTATAGCTTTTATTTTCGTTTGAATTTCTGGACTTTAATTGTTTAATATTTGTTTAGCATTAGAATAAGACTGAAGTTTCATTACAAAAACAGAATCCAGGCAATTATTTTCCTCGCTAATTAGTTTGTTAATTAAAGAAAACATATACAATTCATTACTTCTTGTTAAAAGAAAATATCATTTAAATGTGAATCATATTTAAATTTATATAAACAATTTTCTAGTTCAAAACACAAACAATTCTTGTTTGGAAACATGAAGCCCCTTACAGATTTTCCAAACATTTGAGAGGTAATAATCAGAACAAACTTCAGTAATATTCAGAAATTTCATAATTAATATATAGTGTTGGTCTGAAATATTAAAATAACAGGATAATCTTGGATTAGAGGAAGCCAAATCAGTAAGGTAGAATGCTAAATTTTAAGAGCCTCCTCAGTTATTGAAAATTAAATATAATTAATAATACAAGAAAAAAAAGACAAGAAATACCCCCACCCACCCATATATTTAAATTTTGATTTTTACCATTAAATAATCATTTAAAAGAAAAAGATTTACAAATGATACAAAAACCAACTCCTGTCATTGAATTAACCAATACCAAATGCTGATAGTATTTTATTATTGAGTTTTATCTTTTAATGTAATCATACATTGTTGTTTATAAGGCTTCATTAGTTTCACTTTATACTATACTTGTTTATGGAAACCCTATCACATTTTCCACAGTTCTGATTTATGAATATACTGGTCTCCCCCTTCAAACTTCATATAATATTTTAGAGAATTAACATTTTAAATTCCAATTTGAACAATTTCACTGAAGTATAATAGCTGATAATTTGAGCCTTAAGTGTAACGTTGATAAGGGAGTATTTTGGTAAGAAAACTTTAAAGATTTGGCTAGGTAAATACCCTGCTTAAATGTTTAAAATATAAAAATTGATTGAGATGAATTGCTTTGATCACGAGCAGTGTTGCGGAAAAATAAATCCACCGCAAAAAGATAAAAAGATCTTGATTAAATATACTTACTTTCAATCTATTGTTTATTTATTAAAATAAGTTCTTCTCAATTTTTAAAATACCCAAGGCTTATGAATAATCATGTTTTTTTTAATTTAAACTTATTCAATTTCAATGTGGAACCAATACGATACATTAATTTAATTCTACAAATGGATTCTATATCATTATATTGTTTTTATCATTAAGTTTATGTAATCATATTGCAGTATTAATAAATAAATGTGACGGCTTGTACTGTAAGTAAATAATAATGGCAATGAAAGAAGTGTGCTAATAAAAAACGTGAACATGTGTGTGTATGCATTCTGCAAAATAAATTAACCCAGCATTTATTTAATTGTATTAAATTAGTGTAAAATAATTAAAAACCCCTTTGTAAACAAAAATGTATTATGATGCCTAATTTTTCACAATAAATTCATTGGACATTAATTTTATAAGGATAATAAGTTGTAAGGAAATACAATAAAGATAATTGTAATATTGTACTATATACATTTTTGGCGTTTCCTTCAGTAATATATTTTTTGATTGAAATGCTCTAGTCAGTGAATATTTGAAAAGCGAAATTTATGCCTCCATTCTTGTCTACAGCCATATTATAGAAAATGTGTGGACAATTAAATTCTCTTTTGTACAAAAAATATATTTATGAAATGGAATTAAGGCTTTCGATGAGACATACGAAAATAGAGAATTATTATTTTTTTTTTGTCAGATACTAGAAATATATTTAACTTGGCAATGGTATTTTGTTTTTGTCAAATACTAGAAATATATTTAACTTGGTGATGGGCAACATCTGTGATCATTTTTAATTATCCTGAACCGATACATAAAAGTCATATCCTATGTACGAGATGAATAGGTTGTTTGACAAGCGAACAAAAATTCATGATTTATAAGTTTCAAAAATAATAATAAATAATAATAAAGTTGACACAGTTATTACATCGGGACATTCTAGAATATTGTCAAAATAAATGGAGCAACCCCACTTTTCAGCTGTTTCAGAAAACCAACTGCTGTCAGAAACCCTGATACAAGAAATTGTGATTGTGACTCACCAAACGTAAATGATTATGAGTAGGAACACGTGTTTATTAATCACAGGCAAGTTCAGGTTTTCAGTACTAAATTCCCTTTCCATAATTGGCTTCCAAATCGTTCTCTATATGGTACGGATTATTACACTTCCTTATAACATTTCCTTGTTTTTCCACCTTGTAATGAATTTAGTTACTTTCATTTAGTTTGGAATCTAAACTATATTTCCTTAACGTAAAGATTGCTTACGTACTTAAATTTCTGGCGTGCTAAATTACTGATATTTTTTAGAGTATTAAATCGCCGATTAGAAAAAAATATTCTAATTGTACTACATTTCCTTAATGTTCTGAT
>CM032228.1:207482500-207567500 GCA_019009955.1 Riptortus pedestris | reverse complement strand
TATATATATTTATATATATATATATATATATATATATAAATATGTGTGTGTGTGTGTATGTATTTATGTATAAAGACGGACATGATCTTTGTCATCTCCTAGGTAAGATCTATTGGCATTAGCAAACATGTTTCTAAAATTGTGTCATGAATACAATCACAATTACTGATTGGGCTTAAGGGATATCTGCTAGAATCAAACTACACCTTCCTGGCAAAAGAACTGACATCTTAGAAAAATTAGAAGCTCCAACTGCTCACCTCTCGAGAAGATTTATTTGTCTCCTTTACTATTTATTTCAATCTATCGATCACAGATGGTTGACCCATTGGACGATTAATTATTTACATGACAACAATTATTACCACTAGCCTCTCAGTTTAATTTTGTTCTATATATATATATATACATATATATATATATATATATATACATAATGAATGGTTTTCTATTATAGAAATGATTCCGTATGCTCTGTAGATTCAGACATTCCTAAGGTATAAGCGTAATCTGTCAACGTCACTGAGCATGTTTCACGATATTTGATATCTGGATTTTAATAAGTCAGGTGTCAAGGATCGAAGTCAATTTCTATGAAAGCGGATGATTAATAAATTCTTAATCCTGACTATTTGTATAAATTGTCGAAATAACACACTATATACACTATTAGAAAATTTTAAAACCTAAAGAAGACAGTCAACTATATTTTAAATGTTTTAAACTTATCTTGTTTATACTTTCTTCCATTAATTACGAAGTTCAATATAATTAATAATTTAAATGATGTGCTAAAATTGTCGATGAATCTGGAAATGTCAAAACACTTCAACTGCAACTCAACTTTCTAATACTGTAAACTATATAACGTGTTTTCTGTACATTGAACAATATAGAATAAAATCTTTTGGACGTTTTGTGGACACCTGTTCGATGGACTTAATGTAAAATGATTTAATTCGATAGTTATGTGTGAAATCTCCGTTCCACTTAACAGGATCTATATGATGTTCAAAATAATATGCCAATACAACACATTTTGTAACATTATAAATTTTTTTTATTCTCTTAATCCCACCTCCTCCTAAGCCAGTTTTAATCCAAATAGGTGGTACAACAATCATGAATTTGAAATTTCAGCATTCTAAGACTATTCAATTTATAATTAAGCGAGATACATACAGATGCCAAACCGAAACTAACTAAAATTAATGGTCAATTCTGTTAAAATAAAAAAAAAAGAGAAAATGTTCGCGTACTTCGTATAAGTAGGTAAACACCTTACATACCTGAAGGACGAAAAAATGTTGTAAAAGTAAAATAGGTTCACCCTTAATCTAACTACTTGATGTTCCATTTGTAAAAGAAGTGAGGGAATTCATAGTTAGCGTTTCTAAAATTATCACTTCATATAACAATATCTCATAATTAATAAAATTAAATAATTTTTTCGAGTCCAAAGTTTTCTAAAACTTTTGACAAGCTTATTCGTCTAAACTTCAGAGCTTTGTCGCAGTCATAACTTCACTGCATGGGGGGGGGGGAATCTTTGCTACATCTCTCACAATGAAATTTATTTTATTTTTCCAAGCTTCGCACCTCAAACGGAATATTGCTAAAAAACAGACGCCGCCTTTAAACCAAACGGAGCAAATGTTTCAATACAATCATCCCTTAGATAAAATAACTTTAGAACCCCCAAGGGAATCCTAAAGAAAATGAAATTGGTTCAACAAAAAAAACGTAAATTATTGAATGTGAAATGGCATTAAAACTATTCTAATTTCAGTTAGAATTACACAAAGATCTGAAATAAGTAAAATAATTAGTAAAAATTGCATATAAGCCTTTACACAATCATACGTACATGGCCACCCAAACACATCAGATACTATATGGCCATTATTTGGTTTTGTAAATCAAAATAGTCAGTGGAAATACTTTTAATAACGAGTCTAAATTCACAAAACCAATCAAAACATTTCGAGATATTCAAGCATATTCAAATCTTTAAGGAACTGAATTGGGTTTTAATCAAACCCTCCGAAATTGTTCAAGTCTGAAATGTTTTTAAAAAAAAAATACAAGCAGTTGTTGTGTAAAAAAAAGTTGTAGTTCAGACTAAATGCCAGAAATAAGGAAAGAATGGCGGACAAAAAAATATATATTTATCTTTAACTCGTAGCCTTATGAAACATGGAAAACTACAACTGGCCCTTTGTTTAACTGTTATATTGATTTATGAATCATTACGAATTTATGAAATGAATGACAATAGTTATTTATTATACAAGTGACGAAAGTAGATCATTTTACAACTCGAGTGAAACGTTTACCCACACGAGCGAAGCGAGTGTGGTAATTTCACGAGAGTTGTAAATTCTACTTTCGTCACGAGTGTAATATTAAATTTTTTCTGTAATCGTGTAATACATGATCAGATCTAACCAGAATATGAACAAAATTAGGATGTTGTGAAGATTATGGTATGTTGTTGGTAGGTTATAAGCATGGTTGTGAAAGGTTATAAGCATAGTTATAAAACAACTAGTGATGATTGTGAAGTAGTGTAGCTATAAACAAGTGCAGATTATAAACAAGGAAGGTAATTATTATTATATTTAAATTTTAAAATATATTGATTATTTCCACCAATAATTCATTCACATTTCAATTTATTTTGTTAAAATAAATTCTTACAATGTTAAGAAACATTTAAAAGCACTTAATTTCCAACTTCAAATTATTTTTTAATTTATACTTATTACTAATTAAGAAGGCAATTGACTTTCTTCACTCTTCACTCTATTGCAAAATGTTTCACTTTCTTCACTCATTTCAGTTTAGTAATGTTACCATTATTCAACGATTACAGAAAAAATATATTTTACTACGTATTTATATCACTATGAAAACTCGCACAGTTAAATCGGTTTGATTAATTATTAATTAATGATTCTTAGCTTACTATTTTAAAATTGTTACATACGTCAATATTGTTACTCTTTATTGAATACCACTATTCCAGTAGTCAGAAATATGAAAGCTTTCATCTAGATTAATTTTGAGGAAAATTACAAGCCTAGAAAGTTTTGGTTCATCCAAAGAGATAAAGAGGGAAGCCTTCCTAAAGATGTACGTTAAGAACTTATCATCCATTGTTAAGTAAATATCTAAGTTTGTAACAAGTTTTAAGAAGTCCTTTCCCATGTTTATACTTCAAAGATTAGATAGCTCATTAGAAATTGTTTTAGTTTCGGCTTTCTTATTTCTTTCATATAAATGTAAGAATACCTGATTTTTTTTCAAAGAGCCATTTAATGTGTCATACATAATGTTTTTGATGTGTCATCCGCATATTTTTTTTTCATTAATTACAGTGTTTCAAATACTGTTTGCCTTTTATTAAGAGACTCGATCTGAATTTTTTCTCACTATTTCTTCTTTCATCATTAAATATTATATCAAACTTCGGGATCTGCTTATTAAAAAAATAAAGCACACTATTTAAAAAATGTGCAATGTGAGAACTATGGAAAGATTATTACTTTAAAAAGGAGTAGCTCAATGATAACTTGAAAAATTTAAATTATTAAAGGAAATTTATTTTCTTCTAATTTTTGCTAATGAATAAAATAATTGGAAATGTTGTTGGTTGTGGTCATCCGTCCTTACATCAAGTTAAAATGTTTATAGAAAATATTTTTGCACAATAAACTAAGTGTATGAATAATTTTTTTACCCACTGTAGAATTATACTGTATTAATGTACCTAAATTAAACCTATCGAAGTCATCTGATTTTAGATAATAAATAGTAGATGCTGCTACAATTTATCCTATAGTTATGTGATTTTAAGATAACTGTACTCTTTCATTCATTTGGATTTTCGAATATTAACCGATGTCCAAAAATTATAAATTGAAAATAAAATGAGATTCTACACTTTAGCTTCTTCTTAGAATTTTCCACCCCGTTTATTTAGGATGTACCATTATCAAAATTCATGAACCTAACACATCGATACAAGCTTAAGTTATAAACTGCGGAATACTGAAAAGATAGTGGTCTAGAAAAATTCGCTCAGATAACATCTGTTTCAGTTATAAATTAGTTTACAAGATCTCGAATGTAGTCTATGACAATGGAGAGAGGGCGTAATGATATGAATATGTATACGGAAATGTACACACCAAGGAGGTTAGACACACATCATTACTGTTCCCTGATAGCAATCCCCAGCTCTCATTCGCCAAACAGAAATCTGTCTTGCGTGGCATTATTTGATTTGAATCATTAACTCACTGCAATCGATTCATCAAATCAAACCTCAAATGTGAACACATATAATAGAAATCTAATGTGCAAGAATCATATCATCAGTGAAAATTTTCACTTAATAATTGAGACAAGATATGAGGTTGTACATTGATGTTTACTTCCTCTATGAAATCAAAGGTCTTAATTCTTTAATCAGGTAGCTTTTAAATGATCTCCTTAATGTTGAACTTTTCTGCTCAGAAGCAGTGTAAAGTATAACATTAAAATCTTTAATTACAACACCTAACGAAATTCAGTGTGCCACTCTCCTCGAGGTTCAAATGCTGGTTATCAAAGTATAAGTCCGGTACTCTAAACCCCCCTATACAAAAAATAAAAACATAAAGGTGGCTGATGTTGAGAAAAAATATTAACAGGAATAATGTGTCAATATGACAAAGTGCACCTGCCTTTTTGGAGATCTACTAAAACTCAAAAAAAAAACTTGCAAATATCGTCTACAAGAAATACAGAAATTTACATCAGACCCTTCTTTTTTTTTTTATCAAAACAATATCTATAAAGAATGTTCTATTGCATTTCATCTCATTAGAACGGAGACACCACATATAATTTTTGAATGAAATAATTTTCATTCAAAAATAATATGTGACCCAGGACAAATTTGACAAGTAGATGTCATACATGACACCTACCTGCCATATGCATATTTTCCATTTTATTCTGCTCAGAATCACTCTTCTTGTCTCAAAATAACTTTTAGAAAAGTTAAGAAGAATAGTGTGTGCTTGTGCTTGTGAGTACCCCCCCCCCGCCTTCGGCACCAATGAGAGCTTAAAATGAAATATTAAATAGCTCTACTGAATTAGTTTTTGAAATATACCACTTTTATGTTTGGAACTTCCGTGCCTACATTTTTACTACTTTGTTAGTATATGCTGCTATCAGCTCAAGCATATCATCACTAACGAATAAATTAAAAATATCATCTACATGATCAAGCTCCTCGGCTCTTCCTTTAGGACCAGGTAGGTGGGCTACTAGATTTTTTAATGGAGTCCTGGAATATTTGCTTGACAATGGTCTATCTGCCCAGATTGTCTCCATATCATTGCCCAAAAGGAAATTTATATCACCATCAACTTCCATATCATCAAAAGTTACTTGATCAGCCTGACAACACACATCATCCTCTTCATAGCTGTGATCTGATAGAACACCACACAGGTTCATTTCCTGAGTCACTGAAATCACTATCACTTTCTTCCATTTGTCTTAAAAGTTCATTTCTAATCTCGTCTTCAGTGATAAACAGCTAATTCATTGTCATAGAGAATATAAAAATGGAAGTTAAACAAGAAGGCCGTGTAAAATACGACACCTACCGGACCAAACACTCCGAAAAACTACGAAAAATGGTGAAGGATAGAGCTTGCAGTGACCTTGACATGTAGTTGACTATAGAATAAGAGGGTATTAAGCACACCAGTCTTGTCCTGTTTGTTACAAGCTCATGCGTGTACAACTTACGGCATAGGTGTCACGGCCTTGTCGTTTAAAGGGTGAATAATGTGCATCCAAATATTTTGTTTCCTCATCACTTTTTAATTTGAGACTCTAAATTTATTAGAGATTGATTTTGATCAAAGCCCAGTTTGCTGCTAATCCGAATTATATATATATATATATATATATATATATATATATATATATATATATATATATATATATATATTATATATATTTACAGACCTTGAAGCGTCCTTCTTCATTCTGTCAATACAACTTATCTTCGGCCTTCCTCGTGGCCGGGTACTCACCAATGTCACACTTATTTTCTTGCATTGGGAGCAGGTTGGGTTGCTTCATGCCATATGTCCCGTCCCGCCCATTGTAATTTCTTAGCCTTCATATCATGTGAAATCGACGGCTTCGTTTCGGATATGATCTCCTCTTCTTCAAAGTCCTAAGTCACCAGTTTGTCCCTATTATGGCTCTAAGAACCTTGCTCTCAAACCTATCAATCTTTATTGTTTATTATTACTTACATCCTCTTTATGCTACTAGGCTAATCGGGACGGGTTATCTACAGGTTACCAACCTTTTCTAGCCATGGTGGGTCAAAGGAGTTTATTTAATGAGTCTGTCACTAAATAAATTTCTACTGCACAGGGCGGGAATCGAACCCGCCACTCTACTATCAATCTTTGTTTTCAATGGAGTTATAGACGCTTAGTATCAGGGCTTCTGTGATTTCCTGTATCTTAAGACTCGAGAAAGGGACAAGAAAGCGCGGTTGGCACAAGATAACCTTTGGCTGATTTCAGTGATTTGGCCATTGATAGAAGTTACTGTAGGTCCAAGGGATTTGAAGATTTCTACTTTCGGGAAGGATAGGTCCCCTACGGGGTTACGGTTCATACCATGTACTTCGCCTTATCTTTGTTTAGTTGCAAGCCTACCTATTTGTCGCTGATATCAAAGAACCGGCGAGACAGCATATTTTCTTTCTTGATCCAGCGGACATCTACATTCGAGGACTTTATCCATCTTGCCTACATATATTACCCCAATCGCATTGGAAGCTTCATGTATTCCAGGGCCAGGTTGAACAGCATCGGAGATAAGCAGTCGACTTGTCTCAATCCTGACCTTAACGTCGAATACTTCAGTCATCTCTCGTGATCGAACGTGCTACATCATCTTCTGAACTTTGCCTGATAATCCCCTAGTGCCCTCTGGCAGTATTGATTTATTCTATTAAGCATTATGTACGTCAGGATTTTGTACGGTACTGCGAAGAGAGCGATTCCTCTGTAGTTCACATACTCATTAGCGGAGCCTTTGTTCAGGATTGGACTTATCAAGCATGTGTTCCATTCATCCGGGATGCGTTCCTCCCTCCAGATCTTTTGGATTACCAGATGTATCCGGCTCCTCAGTAACTTGCCCCCCTCCTTGAACCTCTTGATTTTGCAGTATACCATCTCCACATCCAAGAGACCAGGCTGCTCAATCGTATTTCCTTCCGGGTCCTCGGCATATTGCATGTCCTCAATCTTTGGTCCTCACAGTCTTCCTCTGTAAACATCTGTCCCTTATTGTAAGAATATTACATATTTATTTGATTTTAAGTACAGCTTTCCAGGAGAAACTATTTAATCCCAGAGAATTATGTTGAGCGTGGTCACCAGGTCGCCCTTATTATTATCAGATTTCCCTTTAAGGTTTATTTAGGTTGTAATCGATAGTATGTAATAGATTTTTCAAAAAGTATCTTTAAATGTCCATTGATCTTACCTGGAAATTGAAAATAATTCAAATTTACATATGTATTCACACACACACACACACACACACACACACACACACACACACACACATATATATATATATATATTGTTGCGAAAATTAAATACATGAACAATGCTTCAGAGAGCGAGAGAGTCGCGTATTTGAGAAGTGCGATATAGATCAATGAAGCCGACAGAATGACCTAGCTCCTACCAGTACCTTCCAGCCAGACGTCGAGGAGTCCAGATAATTCCCCTTTGATGTATGCCGACAACCTATATAAAGAAGGGCCAGCCGCGAGCGAGTCAGTTTTATTCTCGCTTGTCTTGATGTTCACATCAGTGCTACAGTGCGACTTAGTGCAGTGCGGTAAAGTGCTTTTATAAGAAGAACAGTGTTGTTCCGTGTTTAAGACAGTGCAGTGCCGCGAAGTAAAGGACAGTGCAGTGCCGTCTTGTTGTGAATTTCAGTGACCGTGAGTGAATTGTTGGACTGTGTAATCTGAAGAACAGTGATGCTATCAGTGTATACTGTGAGTAGTAATTAAGAATAATTACCAAGTGTATTGTGCATTGTGAAATAAATTGTGCAGTGATAAAAACTGTGAAACCTGCGAGTATTTAATTTTGCAATCCAAAAGAACTCTTATTAAAAACGTTTATTACTGGTTTTGGTAATAAAAACGTAACAATACATATATATATATATATATATATATATATATATATATATATATATATGTATATATATATATATATATATATATATATATACGTACATACTTAACTTATTGTTTTCAAGAAGTGAGGAAGTATCTTCTTTGTTATGAGTGGCATCAAAAACGTTACTCATCCACTCTATATACCAATCAAATTTTAAGCAATCGTTGTTCTATACTTTTCTTCACTAATAAACGAAATATTTAAATATTTTTTCTGTAATCGTTGAATAATGGTAACATTACTAAACTGAAATGAGTGAAGAAAGTGAAACATTTTGTAATAGAGTGAGGAAAGTGAATTGCCTTCTTAATTAGTAATAAGTATAAATTAAAAAATAATTTGAAGTTGGAAATTAAATGCTTTTAAATGTTTCTTATCATTGTAAGAATTTATTTTAACAAAATAAATTGAAATTTGAATGAATTATTGGTGGAAATAATCAATATATTTTAAAATTCAAATATAATAATAATTACCTTCCTTGTTTATAATCTACACTTGTTTATAAACTGCACTACTTCACAATCATCACTAGTTGTTTTATAACTATGCTTATAACCTTTCACAACCATGCTTATAACCTACCAACAACATACCATAATCTTCACAACATCCTAATTTTGTTCATATTCTGGTTAGATCTGATCATGTATTACACGATTACAGAAAAAAATTAATATTACACTCGTGACGAAAGTAGAATTAACAACTCTCATGAAATTACCACACTCGCTTCGCTCGTGTGGGTAAACGTTTCACTCGAGTTGTAAAATGATCTACTTTCGTCACTTGTATAATAAATAACTATTATTTTTTAGTCTTCAGTAAAGCCACACTCCTACTAACGTGCCTCGGAGCACCACTAATTATCTCATTTTTAACTTAAATTTCAAAACAGCTGTTTATAAATGATTTGAATTACAGGAAATATGACGAATAGACGGTTCCAGTTCAGAAACATGTCCAGCACGTGCGTTTTTTTGTGCAGCCCATAAGCAATCTTTTTTAATAGCAGGTTCATATCATGAAGCAAACTCATTTATTTATAAGGTTTGACTCTCCATACTCAATCGAAGTAACAAATTTAAGGTATAGAACAAGAATCGATATTTAAATGCGAAAGTTAGGATATTTCCATACTCAATGCAAAAGTAACATTTTAATCTTCTCTCTGTAATAAGTTCCATGTTCCATGTTCGATCAATGATTTAATAATTAATATCACGAGATCACCCAAGAATGGTTTTAATGCTTAAACCAGTCATTAGGGGACCAATCTCACGCTCCTCCTTTAATATTCTTGCTCCGGGTTAATTGCAACTTTGAACTTCCAGGTCAGAATTCAAAATCTAAATCAGAACTAATTAACTACCAATGCTCGTTATGACGGTATATTTCTAGTATTTCTAGTAATATATCAGGCTGCGCACAGTATAATTTTGTTACATATAAATCGTAAAACCTATCTTCTTTACTCAACAGAAATTCAGTCCCACAGGGCCTACGTAAACTAAGCAGATATCCCCCAAGCTGGAATGACACACTCGTGATCTGATCTCACAATATATTCTCTATAGAAAAAATGGTAGAAGTTTAAAATCTATAATTTTAAATGTTGTCGACACACCAAAAATAATTGCATGTACTGACACAGTAATTGTTCAATGAAAACAAAAATTTTGAACTTCAGCTTTCCAATAAGTGATTCACGATAAAAAACCTTATTGTCAATAGGACATAAGTCGAAGTGAGGGTTGAAAACAAAAAAAAAAAGAAAACTCGGCTAATATTTTAGATAAGGAAACAATGTATATAAAAACAGTTATAGGAAAATAACTCTGCAATAATATTAATCCCATATAATCTTTCACTTAGACGTTTAAGAATGGAGATATAGTACGTATATATGGAGATATAGTGAGGTGATTTTCGAAAATTTCTTCAATTCTCCATTGAACCGACCCAGGAGATGACGAAAATCTGGCCCGTTAAAAATTATATATATATATATTTGTCTGTTAACACTCAAAAATTGTGACCACTAGAATTTTCGAGTTCAAGTTCATTATTGGTTAAAAAAATCAGACCAGAAGGAGGGGAAGTTTATAGGGGGAATTTTTGAAAATTCAAAATATCTCTGTTACTATACGTCTGATCAAAAAATTAAATATCATTGCAGATTAAATGTACAATAAATATTGTTATATACATTTACCCTATATCGTGGATATAAACCGAGATATTTGAATTTTTCAGTTTTCACTCTTCAACTAACCCCCACTCCTACTCGTCATATTAATAATAATGTCTTATATCATGAACCACTTCATTCCAAGGGTAAATACTAAATATTGTTTCCATTGAACTTCTACTTTGTGAGATATATGCAGAAATGTTCTGTTGATCCCCTCCTCCCTCCCTTCTTTTGTTCTTGGACTACTAAAATTTGAGTGATTGAGTTAAAAATTATTCTGATTCATTATAAATTACAGTACATGATATAGTAAATAGTTTTCGATAAAATTAATATGTTATATTCAGATATATTTCAGTAATTGTTTTTCTTTCTGTTGAAGAGTATTTCTATCTCCAGCTCAGTCCTGAGCGGTGGGCAGACGGCTTTTTTTTACAATTCAGACGCTTTCCATAAGGAGGTTATTTAAATTTACTGAAAGATTTCTCATTACTGTATGTATTTATTCACTTAATATTCAAGGTGTTAAGTGTTACCAACATGTATATTTATCTATTGTAAAACCCACGAAGAAGACTTTAAGGGGGGGGGGGGTGGCAAGGGAACTTGGGACACCCTGTAATATTAAAAAAGAATATAAAATAAAATAAAATAATGAAAAAAAAGATAAATAATAAAAAATAACTTCCCAATCTTTCCTCTCGGGCCCCATATAGCACTATAGCACACGCTATAGTATGTGTATACATATATATATATATATATATATATATATATATAAATATTTGTATGTATGTATGTGTGTGTGTGTATGTTTGTGTGTGTGGTATGTAAGTTGTGCCTTGAATTTCCTTTTTCGAAGCAGTTATTGTGAAAGGTTTTAATCCAACAATCTACGACTACCTAATTTTAATTTAATATATACTTACCTCTATTATAATAATTTTGGGGCATTTTTCTTTGTTCTAAAAATTTGCATTTACGAATGTAAATTACTCTATGCAACATCGCCTCGAAGCTCATGAAAGTAAATTAAATTATATAAACTTTGGTTGGCGATTCTAATAATAATTTTCAACAAAAACGTCCAGTTAATTTATTTGTAGTACATTCTCCATTCCATGAGCCCTAACTCAAGAAATAAGAGAACATTAAATTATATAATAATGACATAAGCTCAACATTAAGTTGTGGCATTAGAAGGTCATGTTTTTGAATGGATAATTAGAGAAGAGGTGCAATGCAAAATTGTGAATACCTCTATTAATATGCGTAAGACAGATAAATGTTAAATAGGAACCGAATCTTGTTATAAATAAATAATCAAGTTATTTTCTTTCATGATTAGCCATGCGAGTTAAAGGTTGGAGTTAATTTCACATGGTAAACCTTGAGTGGTGAGTTCGATTCCCGCCTGGGCAATTGGAATTTATTTAGTGACGCATTCACAAAAATAAAATCCTTAGTCCCACCCCTGTAGGAACTCATCCCGATTAGCCAAAGTAGCAAAAAGTGGACGTTAATAAATAATCTATAATTTTATTGTTGTTACATAATTTTTTTTTATCACGAATATTAAGAGCCGTCTTTGTATTTTGAATTGTTCATCTAGCAATAAGCACCCTTGCTTCTGGATGTACTTAGTAGGCCTGTTTTACCCACACTTCTATTGATGCTATTTTCACATTAGCCTATTGAATCAGGAAAATGGAACTTATTAGTTATTGTTATTAATTTATTAACGTCCACTTTACGCGTCTATGGCTAATGGGGAAGGGTTATCTACAGGTTACCACCCTTTTCTAGCCAGGTTGGGCCTAAGGATTTTATTTAATAGGTTCTTCACTAAATAAATTCCTGTTTGCCAAGATGGGAATCGAAGTCGCCACTCTAGGTTTTACAACTTATTAGTTAGAGGTTTTAATAATTGAGAATAGAATGTGCAAACTATCATTGCGTCATTCCAGTACAGGGAAAAGGTGCTTAGTTTACGCAGCCCACGCGCGAAAGACGTTTTTTAAATGTACCTACGCTTTTATGACAGCATTATAAAGGCATTATGAGACTTCTATTTGCGGTATCGAATCCAATAAGTGCGAATGGCGCTAGAATAGTTATTGACAGTCCAGGAAGAATGATTGGTTCTTTAATGACTGTTTACAGAATAATTTAAGCCTTGAAATAGAGAACTAACGTCGTTAATCATACCCACATTAGTAATTCGTAGGAACGAGGAATGATAGGTTTCAAGTTACGAGGTAATGAATGGTCTTTAGATTAATCTGTCTCCTTTTGCTCACCCGCTGGGCCAAAATAGAAAAGCATTGAGTCTAATGACGTCTCAGACCTGAATTACGTTGGCAAATATTGAGAGAGAAAAAATCAAGTTGGATTCCAATGACCCCGGTCGTCCAAACTCAATTTGGAATTAATCTCATCTGTTGAATGTATATTCCGAGCGTCATACACTGGACAATATAGGCAAATTTTATATTTTTTTATGAATAAACGGTATTCTATCGTATTCATCATAATGGTTCTTGTTTTTGTTTTTTTTCAATTCTAATTCAATTGGACATATTTATTTATATATAATATTTTTTAGGATGATATTCTAGACCTCGGAATATCTAATTAGGGATTAAATGATATTCATATTAGGGTAGTTACAATCCTTAAATTAAGCCCTTTCGAATGGAAGTATTAAATGAAAGGTTTGTAATGGAAACAATTAAAATTCAAAGGTGGCAGTTGAATGAAAAATGTAGAACATTTATTACAATAAAGGAGGGGGGCTTTCGTTATTTACATGCAAATATTTTACTATGTGTCAGTAAACGTTAGAACAAATAGAAGTATCTAAAGTACATAAGTAGCGGAATTGAAATACCAGTTCTTGAAGTATCATAATATGGAAGTGTGAAGTGCTTCTAAGGCAGGAGTTGGCATGCACTTTTTGGATCAAATAAATTCGTTACCTGGATGATCACATCGTTACTGTCGCCTGAGGGAAGACTGGTCCGTAAGCGAATGTATGAATATGGTTCATATGATTACAACTTTCTCCAGTTCTATTCTAGCTCAGCGAAATTCAGTGCACTCTACTCCTCCATCATACCAAACACTATAAGCATCAAGATAAAAGAGAGAGCTCATACATGAAAACTGTTTGGCCTACCAAGTGACGACTACTCCAGCAGGCACTGGATCCCCCACATAATCCACCAAAAAAAGTAAGCGGAGTCACTGAGTTAACTTGGTGGCAAGAAAACCCGAAGAGCCGGACACGTGCAGGAGAAAATATGTCTTGGAGCCGATTCAAGGGAGTTTAAAAGCCTAGCCGATGGATCAGTGGTGGAAACCTCGCTTGAACTATATTGAACTACTATGTCAGGCTACTACTCATAAGTTGTGGAGCCTATTAGTAAAGTTTGTAGACTCTGGCAGCGTACGGATAACTAAGACTTATTTGTTGATGGAATCGAAACTGTACCTATTTTCGCCTTCCCATTTCGGGAGATATTGCTAAGTGTACCCATACCTTAATCGACAACATTCGTAAGTAAAGAATATCTATGAACAGCCGGACATCATATTCATATGTCTCAGGTAAAACTATAAATACTATTGGTAGTACTTAGAAAACAGAGAAGAAAAAAGTGACAAATTGTCTTTCTGTCAAGGGGCAAAGAAGCGCACTGTCTCTTATAAAATTATTGTTTGTGGAAGAAAGGCCGTTGAGTTCTTCTTGATATCTACAAGTTTAATTTCATGAATTCCACTCTAACTTGAATATTAGAAATTATATTTTCTGATTAAGCTATTATTTCCATAATTAGCGCATGCAGCACTGAAATTTCAATTATAATAGAATGGGATTCTCACTATGTTAGAACTATGAAACAGAAAGTGAGACATGGCGTCATCCAATCATGGAAAATGTAATAAAATTTCGTAGTTTCTGATGCTCCTTCGTGAAGGCCTTAATATTTCAATTATAACCACTATTTTCAATGGCGTAATATCCATTTCGTGGCAATAGCGTTCTTCACCAGTTCTTCTGTTAAGCAGCTGATCAGTACTAGATATTAACACATGTATAGTGTAAGAAGCCATAATCGGTTATTAAGATTCCATATGAAAGACACTATTTGGAGTTAGTTTTTGGTGATAATAATGAAAACCAAATCTGAAATTCCTGTTAGAGAAGTTTAAGCGTGCACTTAGGGCGATTGTTAGTGTGTCGCGGCCTGAAATTCCTTGCAGAATACACCTCCTATATACAGAATAAACTGGCGATACACTTAGAGGTGTTAACTCCATGACAGGAAAGGAGGGGGGGGGTGTCTCTGGTTCCCGGGAAAACCAATTAAACGGGGAACAGTGTCAAGGATACCTTCTTCTGTCGTGTGCTCGTGACTATGTGTGTGCGCGTTCGCACGTGTCGTCCAGTAGTCTCGGGTTACAGCTTCTCTAAACGACAAAATTAGACACGTTACAAAGATACATTGTTATACTCAAGAAAGATTCCAATGACAGAATACATGCTCTCACACTTTTTGTTTCTTACTTTGTTTGTATCTTTCCAAGAAAGTGGACTCCGTTACATATTACCAGGCAATAAAATAATGATTGCATATTGATTTCAGAGCGAGTGTAAATTGTTTTTATTATTTTAATAGCACACGGTTTTAACGTTTTAAAATGAAATGTTATCATTTGCAATGAAGACACTTTAGTTTGAATATATGTTATTTCTATACTAGAGTAGTTGAGACCGAAATTCTATTTTAAAAAGATTGGAAAACGATATTCAAAAAACGTATTATGCTTTAGTACTAATGCCTTTAAATCCACCTTTATAATGCATTGAAATGTTTTTGGCCAATTTGGGTATACTATGATATGTGCCCTATTGAAAACTTTTATAAGTTTGAAACGAAAAATCTCGAAAAACATAAATCAGTTTAGCCTATATAAAAACTAAATAAACAGCTTAAGCCTCAATGCTATCCTTAGCCTTTTTATAATAAATAATGTGTTTTTAAATAAATATTGTAAACAGCGTTCTTTGCAATTTTATATTATAAAATTGTTTGTAATTCTTTTTACATAATTAAGACATTTAATAATGTAATTTCCTTGCCTCCAAATTTGTGTAAGTGATTCCATCCGAGTAACTACGCAGATCCCCCACGTGCTTGAAAATCTTCTTCAAATATGACCAAATTGTTGTCCATAATTTCTATAATTAGAAGTCTTTGTAATCAGGAGTTGAAGTTTTAGCTGAATATGAAATTTATAGTGGCAGAATCTCTACTAGAAAATACCATTTGTAGGATTGCAGATTTACAGAACAATGAAAAAAAAATCAAATATTCTAGTTAGTAGAAGTAATATGTATAGAAGAACGATTGCAGAAAATAAAAATTGCAATATGATTGGTTAGTATAACATTTTTTCATCCCATTCATAACAACAGAGATATTCCGGATATATGATTTCCCCCTTCATACCTCCCCCTTCTCGTTGTCCAATTTCAGCCGTTAACGAACTTGGTCTTTATTGAGACTTTAAATATTGCAATATTGAGTTAGGTAACGGCTAGGCAAACACAGGGTGACCTCTGGAACCATAATAGCTGGTTTCCCTTGGGTTATGTTGCAGATATGTATGATCTTTAAATAATGTAACGTTTTGTAACATATCTAATGAAGAAATCACCTTACATAAATGAGGAATAAATTACCTCTCTTGCTCCTGTTTAAAAATCGTATAATTTCTTTTGGTTCAAACAAGCTCTTTAGAAGATTTTATTTATTATTTTATTCAAATTATTATTATTTATAAAAATCAATTTTTTGCAACTAAGGCTAATTGGGGCACCCTTTCCTAGCCAGTGTGGGACTAAGGATTTTATTTAATGAATTCCGTTACTAAATAAATGCCTATTGCCCAGGCGGGAATCAAACTCGCCACTCTAGGTATACTATGTGAGATTAAGGTCAACGCTATATTGTACATAGCTGACCTGAGCCCCTTCAAGTCTGCTCCAATTATTTTATTATCATTCATTTAATGTGCTTTTCAGAACCTAAAGAGCTCAAAGGTTTTTTTTTTTTTTATTTTTTTTTTTTATAATATCCAGAAATAGTATGAATGACCGTCAATGCATGAAATGCTTTTCAAAAATAAAAGAAGATGATAGTGTATGTAAAAGCTTCTATGCTCTGTACATTTTCTGAGAGAAAAGCTTTGTTATTCTATAGGATATAAAGGTATTTTTTTTATCTTTAAAGGATTTCAAGCACACCAGGTTTTCTCAACTCAAGGAGTCGTTCTTTCCAGGCAAATGGTTTATTTCCCCTGAATTTAAAGGGAAAAAATGAGCCACATCTCACATGATCATAGACATATAAAATCTTTTTAAGTTTTGTGAGAAATGTAATTTTAGAAGAAAATTCTTCTAAACCTTATTCTGAGCATTAATTTGGACTTATCGTTTGTCAAAGAGCTAACGAAGGTCAAACTGGAAGGCGATTAAGAATAATGTGTGAATAGCGTATGATTGAAGGGGTGAATACTTGGTGATGTAAGGCCCAGTTCCTATATGATAGAATATATGTGGACTCTTAGAAATAAATCATAGAGCGTCAGTTCTTCTAGATGACCACTTTAATACTGGTAATTTAAACAGAGAATAGTATATACAGCCTAGTTTCCTCTGAGTGTAGCCTCTATTTTCAAGGTGTAAAAAGTAGGTTCATATTAACAAGCTGAGTTTACCCGAATATATGTATTGGAGTTTAATTCGTTTAATTGACTTAGTTTTCAGTCCCATTCCTGACATTCATCGTTATGATATAAGAGATATTTATTTATTTACTCATAAGATATTTGAATGTGTATGTGTGCGAGTGTGTGTGCGCGCCCTCAAGTCTATTGAAACCGAAGGTTATTAGGAGTGAAGCACAGCTGTTGATGAAGTACTTTCCCCAGAAAGTACAATGTAGTAATAAATCTACTGTGTAGGAATGGCTTTTTTTTTTTAATTCTCCTTCTACGCCTTCATTTTTCACCTCCCACGTAATAATATAAATTTTAATAAAGCTTTTTTCTTTTTACTTTTAGTCCTAACTTCTAATATTTTATGTCTTCAGCTCTGCGAATGTAAATCTGAGTCGCTGAAAATGCACAGTTTGGAATAAAAATTATGCGAACGAAAAGGTTATCAATCATTCCTACTTTAAAAACTTATCTATTTTTTGAACAATCATATAACATTGGTACAGTTGAAATATATGCAGAAAAATCATTCCAGAACGAGGAGAAATAACCTCAAAATCTGTTAGAGGCCTATATTCCATCTTATTGTTTCCATCTTGTGGTTTATCTATACTAAACTTCCCTTGAACGTGCAACAGCTATTCAGCGATATGATAGAGCGTATTAAAAAGGAAATATATTAATTTCCTCAAATAGAAATAGAAATTAATAGATTTGCTAGAATTGATTAAGAATATTCAATATTTTCAGGATGTGTACATGAAATTTGATGGTGTTCGAATCGAATATTGTAGATTTTTTAATTGGAACCTATATAAATGTTAAAATCAACAAATGAAGTTTGAGGAAAAATCTGTCGTAAGCCATAAACCCTTTATGTATTTGTCAGTTTTTGTGGAATAAAAAAATGAAATTCGTTTACTCTCTTTGGAACTCTGTTGTCGGTAGTGAGATTGCTTTTAGTGTATGGAATCCTCTGTGCACGACACTGCCTATAATATAATCCAGAGAACTCGAAATACCAGCTTATCTACCCAATTTTAGGTGACAGTTAAATATAAGTCGGTTTAAGGGCATAACTGTGAATTCATTAACCCTAGGAAGATTATCAGTACTAGTCGGCAAAGAGATTATGTAAATCTGATAGAATCAACTGTCACGTTGTGTTCCCATCCTAAATACACTGAGCAAACTATAAAGCTTAATATAACACTACACTGTAATAAAAAGGGCAAGACCAATGGCATTTATATTACCTCATATATCACATATATAGCCTTGAGCAGCTATTGGAACTAAAACTCAATCCTTATTTTAAACAATTATGGAACTAGAAAATAAATAAATCAATTTAAAGGATATAAAACCATGTAATGATAGTGCAGAAAAGTCAGAATTGACGGCATTACATATCAAATTAAAAAACAGACTAGACAATAGCAAAGAGCACAAATCATAATATTTCTATTTCAATAAAGTAGCCTGTACTGTTTTTGATCTGAAAGCTATATCATTATAACAAAAAAACTAAAAGGATACCATTATAAAGACGGAACAAAAAATACCAGCATACTTCATATTAGAATATATACGTAAAAAATCATTCTACAAACTTTATAGGTACATCGCAGCTAGAATGAAAATCATTAATTGGAATGAAATGATTAATTATTACAAGTGTGTAATTCTGAAATAAAATAGAACATATTCCTGAGTACCATTAGTACTTTAAAATCGTCCAGATAATTTGATACATTAAAAATTTAGAAGATGGAAACCGACAGTTTCCGGGGATTTGTATGAAAAGAACACCCAGTTTTTTAACACCCAACAACTGAATAGAAATACACATATTGCCAGTCGTAACAAGGAAGCCTGACTGCGTTGGACTAAATGAAAACCAATGCAAAAAAAAATGTTTTATGCACCAGGTTAAGCCAAGAAAGATAAAGATAAGATACAAATATGTGCCACCCTTCTTATTTCCGTCAAAGAGAAAATTAATTAATCCCCAAACCCTTTTTAATGTGCATTAGAGACAAGCCTAGGCCAGCCATTGTGACATTGTTCTCCTGACATATCTTCCAATAACCACCTGGCTATTGAGACTTCTACAAACGTAAACGTGCCATCTACTTTCGGAATATTTATTGAATATTTCCGGCAGGTCGGCTTCTAGATTTTCTTTCTGACCTCTTTCGCCTGGTCCTGGACGACATTTGCCATGGAAGAAGTATACAGTTCTTTAGAAATCTCATTTTGGAAAAAGTAACTTAGCTAGGCTTTCAAATATATTAACAGGTGCCCCCTGTTAAAGTCCGTCAGAACAATATTTATAGTAAATTTAATTTGCAACAAGATTGTTTCTATACAATTTTTCGATCCGACGTATAGTAACAGAGATATTTTGAATTTTCGAAATTCCTCCCCTCAATCCCCCCTCCCCTTGGTCCCATTTCAGCCTTTAACGAACTAGATTTTTCTTTTTACATAAAAAAGACTAAATATCGATTTTGGTGACGATTAAACAATAATTGCGACCATTAGAGCGGTAACAGACAAATATATATATATATATATACAGGTTCAACGGATCTCATTTTCATTATCTCCTTGATGGATCGATGGACATTTGAAAAAAAAATTCGAAAATCGCATCATGAGTACGATAAGGGAAATCTGCTAAAAACAATTAGAGAGGTTGTACTCTTGATGCGACTGTTGACTAATTTCTTGAAAAAGAAACCATTCATCACAAGTGAAACAGTGGCAAGTCCAATATACCGTTTACAGGCATACTGGTCCAAAATGAGCATGTTATACAAACCTTCAACACCTCAACCTTGATGAGTAAATCTTCTTGTTGGATTTTCTTATATGGCCTGAATGAGGATGCCTTTACCCTAATCAATCGGACAGTACCGTCTATGTGATTCCACTGATTGATCAAATAAGCACCCATGAGAGTGGAAATGACTTATTACCAAATTTATTTAGGTTAGTAATCGGGATCCATCGATCCAAAAATAGGAGTGAGTCCTTTTAGTCTAGTTTTTATTCATTGTTTACTTTCAGGGTTGTAACACATAATTTTCAAACAGCTGTTGCAACTGTAGAAGATGGTTGTAGCAGATGCATGTAACGTGAAAGAATAAGTGACAAACTTGGAATACATAGACAATCGGATAAGCCCCGAGAAACACAATGATAGTTAATAGGTTGACATGGCACTGGAGCTGAGAGTGAATGGGGACAGCTGATTGGCTGAGAGGCGGACCAATAGACAAGAGTCATAGGGGTAGTTGGGTTCGAGAGCTGCTACTCGGAGATATCAGCTGCACTCCTGTCTCTTACACTCACTCCAGCTCGCATTCACAATGCCACTTCTTGTGCCATAAACCGTGTCTCACATACACAGCTAAAAGCATCCTTTCTATACCGTTTTGTTGTTTCCCAAATAATGAACCTAGTCAACTAGCCAAAAAATGTGCCAAACAATTTTTTTGGCACTACTCAAGCTTTGACTCTTGACGTTTTAGGACATATAGATTCCAAAATTTCTCTAAAATACTAAACGCCGTAAGTCATAAGCAAGTTTGTTCAACAGGGCTTCTTAACACTGCAAATACTTAACGATAACGCTGAAATAATATACCCTACTACTATGCTAGAGGACCCAAGTTCTAACCCAGATATTACACTTTATATTTTAATTGCGTTCACAAGGATTTGAGGTTGGACTTCTATCCTTCTCCTGCTCACATTAAGCATCGTTATGCGAATAAGTACAACCTCGATAAACGAGGTACTTAGGTATGTAATGCCACCATATGCAATTAGAATACTGCATGTACATGACGCTATGTGGTAAGTCTTGGCCATTCATGGCCTATTAAAACAAATGGACATTTTTTTATCTTTAGCAGTTCTGAAAATTCTCTTTATTTAATGGAAATAAAATTCAGTAACTATGAAGTACAGAAAATCGTAGGGAAAATTAATCAAAGTAAAATGAAATGCTTTCCACGTCCTGTCTCATTCACATACGGAAATTTCATATCTAAGGAATCCCCCTAACATCACATAAAAACATTATATGAGGCAACCAATAAAAAAGGGAAAAGAAAGTAGACATTTAATGGCTTTTGTTACAGTATTATTTTATATAAGGCCAGTAAAAAAGTAAATAACAAGTAATTTCATTTTTTTTGTATCCATTGTTTACTTCCCTGAAAGGGCTAATATATGATCTAGAAATCTCAAAGATGAACTTTATCGAACTTTGGGCCAAGAGTCAAGACCTTAAAAAAAAAAAAAAACTATTTAGGATTTTAAGTAGATTCAAATAATGTTCAATATAAAGCGTTGGCGTGAGGGGGGGGGGAAATTTCCAGATTTACTAACGAAATGAGAAAATTAGGAATTAATAATTCTTCGTTCAAGACTTTGGAGCTTTTTTCCACCTAAACTTAACAACTTTGGCTTTATTACTTAACACGAAAGCTTTTAAAAGTAATGTCCATTAGCTATCCATGAATACAATATATATACTTTTATCAAAATTTCTAAATTCTGGTTCGTTAAACAGCAAAATAGGTGAAAAGTGCCTCGTCTTGTTGAAAGCGGAAGCAAAGAATTGCTAATTTCTTCGTTCCCATCAACTGAAAATAGATGTGGAAACATTTTTGTTAATTATAAAAATGTTGTACAAAATTAAGACTATAAAACAAAAGCTCTAACTATTGTATTTTTTATTGTAAAACTGTAAATGTAAATAGAAATTCCTTGACAAAACAAATTATATTTAACAGTATATTAATGTATTGTCATGGAGTGCTCTTTTGTATATTAAAAACACGCAATATGAAATTCACTAGTCTGAGCGAATTCCTGTTGGAGGGGAGAAACTTTGGAAATTCTTAAAATAATTTGCGTCTCTAAGAAAACGTTTCAAATTAATACAGCCCTTAATGGTCCCTCTGTATAAACAAAAGTTTCTTTTTTTAAGGCTGCTTCTGTTACCAGTTTAAGTTTTGAAAGTTATTTTGTGAATCGGGCAGTGCCTAAGCAAAATTTACTCTATTTAGTAATAATAATACGGAAAAAATACTGGAATTATGATTTTTTTTTTCAAATCATTCAAAATTGTCTTAGTTGTCATCTTCTTGGTTTATTCAGTTACATTCCAGTTCTTGATTAGCTTCATTGATACTATTTTCTGTTTCTTGCACTTGATGTCCTTCACATTCAAAAATACAGGTTTTACGTCATCCCTTCATATACCCGTGTCCCCCTTATTAAGCTAAAAGCTTTCTCGCTATTTTTTCCTAGGAAAGTAAACAATTTTTCTTTAATAATTTTGCCATTTCTTCCTCCACTTTAGGTGATTCTACTAGAAAATTGTATCAAGCTCCTAATTGTTAATTACAGTTCTGACATTATTTTTTAGCAGAAAGTATATTTGCGTCATCTTTGACGAGATGACTTTCCATCTAAGCAGGACAACAACTACCCCATATATGGATTCTTTCTTCAGGCTACTGCAGCTGCAATTTTTCAACCAAGTTTATTGCCTAGAGCGGGGGTGTCAAAAAGGTTTGACTCTTTATAACGCTTGGTTGGAAGTTCTTACTATATTCGTAAGTATCTATTATATTCTTGGAAGTATTTACTAATTCTTCTTCATTTCAATGCTTCTTACTATGAAAAACTAGGTGGTCTTAATCTCACATGGTTAACCTAGAAAGATGTGGCCTTAATCTCACTGGTAAACATAGAGTGGCGAGTACGATTTCCCTTGGGCAATGGGAATTTATTTAGTGACGAACTTAATAAATAAAATCCTTACTCCCACCCAGACTGGAAAAAGGTGGTAGCCTGTAGATAATCCGTCCCAATTAGCCACAGTAACAAAAAGTGGAGAATATTAAACAATAATCATAATAATAACTATCAGAAACCTTAATGTTTGAAATTTGGTCAGAATGGATCCATTCAATGTACTGAGACATACCAACATCGGTATTGAGCCTGACGCATCCTCAGTTAGCACTCATCTTGAGACTTCTCACGCATGTCAGACAAAGCTTTCAGGTATGTTGGTCAATTCGAGTGGTAACCAGAGCATTTTGTCACTCATCCCTGGGATCCTTTGTGCTTAGTTCTGTTACTCCAACAAGGCTGGTCATAATTGCTGTAGTGATTATAAGTATACTACATCTGCCTAGAGCTCTTAGCAACGTGCTTAGAAACGGTGGAAATTGAAGAATCTTCTAAGATCCCAATATTTCTCAAACCAGCGTTTAGACAAAATCAATATTTTTAATCGAGGGTGTACTTCAGTAACAATTTACTGTATCCATACCCTTTTTTTATGGCAGCTTGATCATAGTCGTAGGGGAATGAGGGGTAAAACCGGGTAGCTAAGGTTTGAAGGCTTCCAGAAACCACAATTTTTACCACAAATAAGTAAAGTAAGGTTTTTTGAAATAAAGTCTACTTATCTGTTAACGTAACTACAGTCTCAAAAACAAAATCTAAATTTTTAAAGAAGTTTTACCCTAATTTTTTTGTAAAAAGTCATTTTGCTCGGTTTTACCCTACTAGTGGGGTAAAACCGGGTACATATGTTTTTCTTATGGGAAAATAAAAATGTAAGGATTTTTAATCAAATTAATGTGTTTTTATGTTAATAAAAAATGTTTTTTGATGCTTTAAAACAAACCCCCCCCTTTTGGAAACAATAAAAAAAAATAAAGTAAAACTTTAAATAAATAACAACATTAATTTTTTTAGCTATTTCAAAACAATTATATATTTCAAAAACTAAATTCATAATTGCAAGATTTATCATATTGTTTGTCATTATGCATGATTTTACTGTGAAATAATTTTAAAAAAATTAGGTAAAATTATACTTTTTGTGTTTCGAGAATCATGGCATAGCTGCTACCCGGTTTTACCCCGCGCGTAAAGTTTAAATAAAACATTGCGTCATTCGGGCATACCAAACGCTATAACTATTACTTAGTGCTAAAATAAAGGTAATTAAAACTTGTACTAAGGGAACTACAAGCCTGTATTCTAATTGGAATAGGAGCCCAGTACAATCAAAAACCTTTTGCACCAAAATCATAAGCAGGTTTCAAGAAAATTGAATTATTCTCACTGACACAAAACAAGCACGACTAACGAGTTGGCATAATGGCCGCTGGTTCTTCTTCACAGGTGGATTGTTGTTCCTCCGTTATCAGCCCGACTGCAGTACACACAACGGCAAAGAGAAGATACCCGGTTTGCTCCCGACTACCCGCTTTTACCCTACTCCTCGCCTTTACTTTGGCTGCCTCCAGAATCTGCTAAGGTCGACTCATCAATGGCATGAATTCTTCACCAAACCGGCTTTCGCGACTATTGTCAAACCGGATGGGACGCAGTCCGGGGTCTAAAGATTGCTAATTTCTTCGTTCCGTCGTCGAACGTGGGTTCAAATTTAGGCCCCGGACTGCGACCCGTTCTTATCAACAATAGTGGCGATGAGTTGTCTGAAGAAGATAGCCGTAGAGCTACCTTAATCTATCATAATGAAACGTGACGAGATGAAAGCCGGGTTGGAAAGAACATCTAGCCCTGTAATGAAGTCAAGTCTACGAAACCACAATGTTATGACTCCTAAGGATCGAACTAGTCGGGTTTACCCAGGGTTTGATTGGCATGCGTACTTCAGAACATTTACCTCTCCAGAATTAAAGATTAAGATTTAGGTAATTCAAGTAGGCTTTGGGAAAGGAAAAGGTTGTACTCACTTCATTTCTAAATTATGTTAATGCATTTGTATCAAAAGAGCTAAACAAAGTTATGAATGAAGAATATTATTCGGCGCAAAAAGCATTCTATTCAATGAAGCTCAAAATAATCGAATAGTAATTCCTCATGACTTGATAGAAAACCTGACGACGTATATAAAAAAAAGTCAGAGATTATGTTCCGAAAGCAGTTAATCTATGAAGGCAATGGAGAATGAGAGAGAGAGAGAGAGAGATAGTTAGATAGGTGCTTTTATTGTCATAGGACCAATGGTCCTCTCTTACAGACAATAGTCATGTATGTTTACTATAAACTGGTTACTACTACTATAAATCAAACTAAACTACTTATAAATTAAATTAAAACTTATCCAAAAACTTAAAGATAAACTATCCATATATATATATATATATATATATATATATGTATATAGACATATAATGATAAAACTAAAAATATAAATAAAACTAATATACAAACAGAAAACTAAAATATATATAGACTAAAATATACAAATGTCATTAATGATGAAGAGAAAAGAGAATAAGAGAGAGAGAGAGAGAGAGAGAGAGAGACAAAGAGAGTGACAGACAGAGAGAAGAGACGAGAGAGACTGAGAGAGACAGAAGAGAGAGCTAGAGAGAGAAAGAGAACAGAGACAGAGAGAGACTAAGAGAGAAGAGATGGAGAGAGACAGACAGACAGACTAACAGATAAAGAGACAAGAGAGAGAGGCGGAGACAGAGAGAGAGAGAAAGAGAGAGAGAGAGTGGACCAGACAGAGAGAGACAGAGACAGAGAGAGACTGAGAGAGACAGAGAGAGAGGCGGAGAAGAGAGAATAGAGACATAGACAGAGAGAGACTGAGAGAGAGAGAGAGAGACAGAGTCAGACAGACAGACAGACAGAGACAGAGAGAGAGGCGGAGACAGAGAGAGAGAGAGAGAGAGAGAAGAGATGCGAGAGGAGAGAGAGAGCAGAGAGAGACTGAGAGAGACAGACAGACAGACAGGAACAGACAGACAGACAGACAAATACAGACAGAGACAGAGAGAGAGGCGGAGAAACAGGAGAGATACAGAGAGAGAGGGATGGAGAGAGAGAGAGATGAGAGAGAGAGAGAGAGAGAGAGAGAGAGAAGAGAGAGAGAGAGAGAGAGAGAGAGACAGACAGACATAGAGAGACAGAGACAGAGAAGACTGAGACTAGAGAGAGAGAGAGAGATGAAGAGAGAGAGGAGACTGAGAGAGAGAGAGAGACTGAGAGTGTGAGAGAGAGAGAGAGAGAGAGAGAGAGAGAGAGAGAGAGAGAGAGAGAGAGAGAGAGAGAGACAGACAGACAGACAGACAGACAGACAGACAGAGAGAGGGTGGAGTGCGAGTGAATGGTGGGACGTATCCTATTTAGCTGTGCAGTAGTTGGGCCTCTTAGTCATCTTCAACAGGTGGCGTAGAAACCATATAACTTTTATATATTCCCATTTCTTGTCAATATGAGCTAACAAATATCCTGTATGGGGGGAAACAGGGCATACATAATTAGTCTTAATGTGAAGGAAGTCAAATAAAGGCGTTAACTCACAATAGCAGTCAGATTCCTCTAGATGATTGTATTAGCTGCTAAGCTTCTCCTTAAATGGCAGGAAATCAAGGTGGATAAAGTCCTTAGTCCCGGGAGTTTAAATAGAAAGAGCGATAGCAGGTCTAATATTGCTGGACTAATCACGTTGTCTCTGCTGGCTTAGGTTCCTTTCCGCTTGCATTAAGGCTGTTCGCTTTGAAAGGGATCCTAGCCGTCTCTCTTGCTTTCACTCAGTATTATATTACCTTTCGAATAGCCTTTTAATCATGTATGTATTATTTTAAACTTTTATTATAAAAATAACGACCTGATTAGCTTCGGAGTAAATATGAATTGGTATGTTTGTATAAATGTATGTGAGACTTTTCTTCATGACAGATAAGTTGTTTTATATATATATTTAAATTTTAACAGGCCTTATTTTGTGTTGAATATTACTCCCCAAATAATTGATTTTCGTTAAGAGAAATGTGAAAAAATCGTAAATAGGGCTCGACCTATATAATGGTGAGTGGGAGATTAGTAGAAGGAAATCCATCAACTTCTTACTGTAGCACCCACGCTCCAGACTTATAATTGAGATTCTATGAAATTTCTATACTCATTTACCTTTAGTTCAATGGAACTGAAAAAATAAATACTGGACTTCCCCATGGGGAAATCTGCTAATAAAGTCTTTTACGGAAGGACTGCGTAAGCTGAGCTTTTTACAACGTGCATAGCATATTTGTGGATAATTGATCATATTTGTTATTTAATTTTATTTATTACATTAGCATTAATCAAAATAATGGTTTCAATGAGTATTCTGTCTTATCATTATCTTTCTAAAACTTTTTTTAAATAGTGACTTTTTCCATATTTCTCTTAATATTTTATTGTTGATAGTGTAAAGTACTTATTGCACATGTTCTAAACATTTTTCTTTCATTGCAATATGTGCAATTTTCAATTAAAGTAGATCCATCAATAAACATCTGATATTATTTCAACTCCTGTTCACATAGGCACCTTATGGCAGAAATAGAGAATAGGATAATAAATTACGTCTTTGTAGTAGAATTGTAGAAGTTGGGAAATCTGCTTAGTTTGCCAGCTACTTTTTTTTCATGTATTAATTCTGTTAAAATTGGACTAGATAGAGGAGTACGAAAGAAGCTCAATGAAATATCGTAAATATCTCTGTTCGAAGCATAGGATTGGAAAATGGAACATATTATATTGGTGTACAATGCCCTAAAATTGTATTTTTCAGCTCACATATTGTTACATCTAGTGTTTCATCTTTCAGATGATCCCCTGTACTCATGATATTTTCACTTAAGCCTATCACATCTCTAAAAAAGGTCTATACAAATCAAATTTCAAGTCATGTTTACGTAGTTTTTTTTTCTGAAGGAGGAATTAATGAATAGAGCGTGCGATTATGTCAAAGTATTTTTTTTCCCAGTAGGTGAAACCTGCTTAGTTAAAGAGTATTTTATATTAAATATTATTTTGAACAAACAACTTTGCAAAGCTTTACTTGGCATCTAATGCAAACAATCTTTAAAAATTTGCGTTAATCTACTATATAAAAATAAGTCGGGTTTTCCTTCCTGACGCTATAACTCCAGAACGCATGAAACCGATTTCCACGGTTTTGCATTCGTTGGAAAGGTCTCGGTCTCCGTGAGGTTTATAGCAAAGAAATTTCAGAAAAAAATTCTACTGTCAAGCGGGAAAATCTTTTTTCATTATACTGTTAAAATAACCTGTGTTTTCAGTGCATCGTTTGGAGTACGCAAAGTACAGAAAAGTAACAGCTGTTATTGGAAAATACCTCATTATACTATCATTCATTGTATATTGCATACTTACTTAACCTGTATTTATTAAATCAAAACGAACAAAAATTTGCCAATAATTAAGCAATCAATACCGCAGAAAGGTATTAATATAAGTAACAATAAAAATTGCACAATAAATATTAATTTTAAATTATAGGTCTATTGCCTATTCTATTTATCTGTTGAATAAATAAACATTTGAACATTTATCTGTTTGCAGTTTAATAAACATATGTTTCACATGCAGCGCCATCTCTGATACATAGCATGTACTACAAACCAATATTTTAAGTAGATGTCGCCGGTGCGTGATACATTGTTTGACAGCTGCTCATTGTTCTCTGCTCAGTTAATTTCATGTGACAAAACGGTAAATTGTGAAAAAAAAAAGTAAAAAAAATAAGTTATTTGTTTCCTAACATTTCAATTGGAAACCATCAAATCAACCACGTGTATTGTGCAAATGTTTATTAAATTTCAACAGCAGGCATTTGTCTTTAAGGTGGTAAGTTGAACTGTGTAAATTATGTGGATCGTGCATTTGAGGTTAAATTCACCACTCTGTCCATAGTCCAAAATGCCTAGAGGACGACTTGCGAACATCGGCCGCCGCACAAGACATGCAAGCCAGCAACAAGTGTATTCACAGAACTTAAGCGAAGAAAGACAAAATATAATAAGAGAAAATGCCCGATTGAGACAACGCGTGAGCACACGAAGATCATTGGCATCATACAATCGCATGGCATTCCAATATGATCCCACTGCGAACTACAGTGATGATGAAAATTTAGATATCGGACCAATGACGACTATATGCCGGTATTGCAATGCGTTAAAGTTCAAAAGAGAAACGGCTGGATTGTGCTGCGCAAGTGGAAAAGTCAAACTGGATCCATTACTTACACCACCACAGCCACTGAAACCATTGTTCGATGGAAGTGATCCCGATTCCAGCCATTTTCTTCAACACATCCTTGAATACAATAACTGCTTTCGCATGACTTCCTTTGGAGCTAATATCATTCGAGAAGGCGGCTTCATGCCGACTTGCAAGGTAAAAGATACAACACACATAACCAATCACTCACACCAACACAATGAATTGCAACACATAACAACTACATATACACCACACACTACACCATCACACGATCAGAAGTTACACCGTATTCTTAACAAATGATTGTTTGCAATTACAGATACAAGGACAAATATATCATTTGCATGGCTCAGTGGTGCCAAACCCCGGAAGAACCGCATCAATTTCTGCAAATATATTTCATTTCGTCGATGGTGGATCAGCTGAATGTGCGGTGCAATATACAGGGAACACAACAGTTAAAGAGACGAATTATTGAACAGTTGCAAGCATGTTTTCACGCTAATAATGCTGTGGTTAATATGTTCAAAACAGCATTGGAACGAATGCCTTTGGATACGCACAAATTTGTCATAAGAGCAGATTGTACCCCAACAGGTGAACATGTGCAAAGATTCAATGCACCCACCGTTAATGATGTTGCTGCAATTATTGTTGGCGATCCAACTAAATCGCGAGACATTGTCGTTCAGCGAAGAAGCAATATCATGCATCGTGTAAACGAGACACATCGTTAATTACTACTTCGTGAATTACGTCGACATGTATGTCAAAGTCGAGACCGAACGTTTAGCGTTTATCCGATTCAATCAGGCAAAGCTACGATCTGAGGACTACATACACTTGCGTGATGCTATTCATTCAGATGGTGATGTTCAGAATATTGGACGTCTGACGATTCTCCCATCATCTTATATCGGAAGCCCACGCCACATGCACAAATACGCTCAAGAGGCTATGACGTACGTGCGAAATTATGGAACTCCGGATTTATTTATTACGTTCACATGCAATCCGAAGTGGGCGGAAATTGAACGTGAGTTGGAACCGAGCCAAAAACCGCAAGATCGCCATGACATAATCGCCAGAGTATTTCAGCAAAAACTCAAGGTTATGATGGATGTGCTTACTAAGTATCGAGTTTTTGGTGACACACGTTGTTATATGTACTCGGTGGAATGGCAGAAGCGTGGACTACCACATGCTCATATCCTAATTTGGTTGCTGAACAAATTACATTCAAATGAAGTGGATGACATCATATCAGCTGAAATTCCTGATCCAGTCACTGATCCCCATCTACACGACATTGTGATGACAGATGATGCATGGACCGTGCGGTGCATTAAATCCATTATCACCTTGCATGGCTGATGGAAAGTGCACAAAACGATATCCGCGACCGTTAGTTGCTGAAACAGTCACAGGGAACGATGGATATCCAGTTTATCGTCGGCGTTCAAAAGAAGATAATGGTCGAACTATCAAAGTTAAAGTTCAAAATCAAGAGATTGAGATCGGAAATGAATTCATTGTACCATATTGCCCGCTGCTATCACGAATTTTCGAAACACATGCAAACGTTGAGAGTTGTCATTCGGCCAAATCAATCAAATATTTGTGCAAGTACGTCACAAAAGGCAGCGACATGGCTGTGTTTGGTATTGCGTCGGAAAATGCGAATGACGAAATCAGCAACTTCCAAATGGGCAGATACGTCAGTACTAATGAAGCACTGTGGCGATTATTGTCATTTCAAATTCATGAAAGATATCCCACAGTTGTACATTTAGCAGTGCATTTGGAAAATGGCCAAAGAGTTTACTTCACTGAGGCTAATGCGGCACAACGAGCTGAGACCACCATTGACAACATTGACTAGCTTCTTTGCAATGTGTGAAGCAGATCCATTCGCAGCGACGCTGTTGTACGTTGAAATGCCCAAGTATTACACTTGGAATCAATCAACAAAGAAATTCCAACGTCGCAAACAAGGAACCCCAGTTTGGCCACAGGTGTTTTCCACTGATGCACTAGGTCGCATGTATACTGTTCATCCTAGAAATGATGAATGTTTTTATTTGCGACTGCTGTTGGTAAATGTACGTGGACCAAAATCATTTGCGCATTTGAAAACTGTGAATGGCCACCAATGCCAAACATATCGAGAAGCATGTCAACTATTGGGTTTGCTGGAGAGCGATTCTCATTGGGATTTAACAATTGCGGATTCAGTTGTTTCATCAAATGCGTACCAAATACGAACACTGTTCGCAATTATCATCACCACATGTTTTCCTTCACACCCAATTCAGTTATGGAACAAATACAAAGACGACATATGTGAAGATATCTTGCATCGCTTGCGCATTCAAACGAATAATCCTGACATCCAAATAACCGATGAAATCTACAATGATTGATTCTGATTGAGGATCAATGCTTGACTATTGCAAACAAGCTACTGATTGAAGTAGGAATGATTGCGCCAAATCGATTATCGAGAATTAAATCGAGAGCTGCAATACAATGTTGATACATTGCAGGAATTCGTTCGAAATAATGTGCCGTTGCTGAATGAACAGCAAAAACAAGTATACGAAACATTAATGCAAGCGGTGGACAATAATACTGGTGGTCTATTCTTCCTGGACGCACCTGGAGGAACAGGGAAAACATTTGTCATTTCATTGATTTTGGCCACTATTCGATCAAGATGTGACATAGCTTTGGCGTTAGCATCATCTGGAATTGCGGCGACTCATCTAGATGCATGTCGTACTGCACATACTGCGCTTAAGTTGCCAATCAATTTAAACACAATTGATACTCCAACATGCAATATTTCCCGATCCAGTGCAATGGGAAAATTGTTGATGCAATGCAAGCTCATTGTTTGGGATGAGTGCACAATGGCACATAAGAAGTCACTTGAAGCACTTAACTTCACACTGAAGGATCTTCGGCGAAATAACAACATCTTTGGCGGCTTGATGATATTGTTGGCAGGCGATTTCAGGCAGACGTTGCCAGTAATTCCCCGTGGAACGCCTGCAGATGAATTGAATGCTTGCCTGAAGGAATCACCTTTATGGAATAACGTAAAAACATTATCGCTAACCACTAATATGAGAGTTCAACTTCAAAATGATCAAAGTGCTGCACAATTTTCCAAACAATTGTTAGCTGTTGGAAATGGAAAAGTCCCAGTTGATGCGACATCTGGATTAATTACTCTTACCAACGACTTTTGCCGATTAGTAGACTCTCAATTAGCTCTTATTGAAAATGTTTTCCCAAACATTAGTGAGAATTATTAGAATTATGCTTGGTTCAGTCAACGAGCAATTCTTGCCGCAAAGAATAATGATGTACACGCACTGAATTTCACCATTCAATCAAAAATTGCTGGCGATTTGGTGACATACAAATCCGTTGATTCCATAACAAATCCCGATGATGTAGTAAATTATCCAACGGAGTTTTTGAACTCACTGGAGTTACCAGGATTTCCACCACATAACTTGCAACTCAAAGTTGGTACAGTTATTATGATATTGCGTAATTTGAATCCACCGCGACTTTGCAACGGTACTCGACTTTCGGTAAAAAGACTTATGCCGAATTTGATTGAGGCAACCATTATTAACGGAAAGTACGCAGGTGAAATTGTATGTATTCCTCCAATGATTCCGACTGACCTTCCGTTTGACTTCAAACGATTGCAATTTCCAGTTCGCCTTGCGTTCGCAATGACAATTAACATGTCGCAAGGCCAATCGCTTAGTGTTTGCGGGATAAATTTGGAAAATCATTGTTTTTCACATGGGCAGTTATACGTTGCGTGTTCACGAGTTGGGAAACCATCCGCTTTGTTTGTGTTAACGTCAGACCAAAAAACAAAAAATGTGGTTTACCAAAGAGCACTTTAATGAAACGGATAATTTGCGGACACGTATAACGCTTCGATTCAGTATTTACTTTGGATTCACTTTCATTTACTTAGAGAAGTTCAACTAAATAACACTTTCATTTTTGTAATCGAAATGAATTCATTACTGTTGTGAAATGAAATCAATTTTTCCTTTTCAAATATAAAACAAAAAAAAAATTGTCTTAATCTTTTAATCACCAAACAAAATGTTACATAAAACGAAGCCATCTGGTGGCGAAACGGAGTTCGCCGGGTTTGCTAGTTGTTTATATTTCATTATTACCCTACATCCCCCTAGCTTCAAGTTCGAAGCTGTTCTCTGTTTACCATGAGTTCTGGATCGTGCAATTGAATTTATAGGGAGAAGTGTATTTTCGATTGTTAAAAAGAACCTCTTAACAATTTTAATAGACACAATTACTATATTGAAGCCATAGAAAATCGGTCTTTAAATGCTGCCTGAGACCCTTTTAGCTCTAGGCACTAGTCCTATATTTTTATTTGAATTATTTCTTAAAACGCATTGACAAATTATTCGTATACCTACTTGAAATTCATCTTTACATCAAAATTTAAAGTAAGTCCTTGGTGTAAAACATGCCTTATAATTTGTTTTATATTAAATAATTTGCCCTGGAAAAACATAATTATCAGTATTTTGTCATTATATTTGGAAATAAGTTCTTAAAACTAAAGGATTTTTGATCTTAGTAGTACATATGTAATTTAGGATTTTAATACTTAAATGTCCCATTCGGTATTTTTCAAAAAAAGTAATATTTTTTATAATACTTATTTGGATTTTTTTTAAGTCACCACTGTCTTGGAAAAATGTCTTTTCTTGTCTAGCCCCTTTGTAATCAAATAATCAATTAGAATTAGTTACAGTCGTTAATTTTTTATGGCTAAAAATAAATTCACGATATTTGGTTTGTATTTGTACATTGAAATCGTAGATCATAGTTAAAACCTAATTTCATAAAATCTTTCTTGTTAGGAGGCAACATGTTAGGTGGGTGGGAGGGGTGTGGAGGGGAGGTTGGAACATTTTATAGGTGACCGAACTTTACAATTAAAAAGTATTAAATATTAAAAAACATTTGTTATTTTAAAGTCTTCGATAAACAAATACCAGCGAGTACATTTCCGAATATATTTTAGCAGATTTCCCTTAAGGGAAATCAGCTATTGAGGTCGTACTCATGACGCGGTTTTCGAAAATTTTCTTCAAATGTCCATCGATCCTACCCAGGAGATGACGGAAATGAGGTCCGTTCAAAATTATATATATATATATATATATATATATATATATATATATATATATTTGTCTGTTAACCCTCTAGCGGTCGCAATTTTTGTTTGATCGTTACCAAACTCTATATTTAAACGTTTTATGCAAAAAGACAGATCAAGTTCGTTAATGGCTGAAATCGGACCAGTGGGAGGGGGGTTTTAAAGGGAGGATTTTCGAAAATTCGAAATATCTCCGTTACCATACGTCGGATCGAAAAATGGTATTAAACCAATCTTATTGTAAATCAAATTCACTATAAATATTGTTCTATACATTTCTTCCCTATCTTAAATATTAACCGAGATATTTGCATGTTTATTAAATTTGGGCAGTAACGGATGACTAAGTTTCCCGCCAAAAGCTAGTTCGGCCCTTTGCCGTAACTGTTCGGCTCTCGTATGGAGATTTCTCTATTGTATAACTTCACGTGGGAAATCTGCTTAGTTTACGCAGTCCCTGCGTGACGGACTTTTTTAATCTACATGTATGCCCCCAAGCCAGTCAATGCTATTAACTATTTAATGCGTGTTTAGAATATTTATACTCTTAATAAATGTACAAAGAGTTTTTCAATCCTATTGACGGCATTCCCATAGAACACGAATAAAGTCTCTTTGTCCCTCAAAGTCAATTAAATCAGATGTAAAAACTTAACTAATCGTATATGTAAAAAAAAAAAAAAAATATTTTAGAACCGTAATCGTTATTTTGAACACAATTATTATTATTATTTATTTTACAATTTCTCGATAAAAGCAATATTAATGAAGATATTGATGAATGTGTGTTTTGAAGTCGACGTCGTTCAGCATTTCTCTCCTCCAAGAACCCAATGAAACAGGGATTGGAATTTAAGCTTAGAGATATTGAATGCTATAATAGCTCATTGTGAAAATTACATGAGCTGCAACAGGTAGCTTCATTAATTCATTTTCGCTTTAGAAAAACACTTATAAAACAACTCCATGATACTAGTCTATCAGCAAGATTAGTTACTTAACATTTTCCATCAGAAGAATATTGTTGCGAAAATTAAATACATGAATAATCTTTCAGAGAGAGAGAGGGAGAGAGAGAGAGTCGCGTATTTGGAAAGTGTGACGTAGATCAAAGAAACCGACAGAATGTTCTAGGTCCGACCAGTACCTTCCAGCCAGACGTCGAAGAGTCCAGACAATTCCCCTTTGATGTATGCCGCCGCCCTATATAAAGAAGGGCTAGCCGCGAGCGAGTCAGTTTTATTCTCACCTGTCTTGATGTTCACATCAGTGCTACAGTGCGACTTAGTGCAGTGCGGTAAAGTGTTTTTATAAGAAGAACAGTGTTGTGCCGTGACTGTAAGTAACAGTTTAGTGCCGTGTTTAAGACAGTGTAGTGCCGCGAAGTAAAGGACAGTGCAGTGCCGCGAAGTAAAGGACAGTGCAGTGCCGTCTTGTTGTGAATTTCAGTGACCGTGAGTGAATTATTGGACTGTGTAATCTGAAGAACAGTGACGCTATCAGTCTATACTGTGAGTAGTAATTAAGAATAATCACCAAGTTTATTGTGGATTATCCAAATACATTGTGCAGTGATAAAAACTGTGAACCTTGCGAGTATTTAATTTTGCAATCCAAAAGAACTCTTATTAAAAACGTTTATTACTGGTTTTGGTAATAAAATATGAACGAAAGATTATAATACAAACGCAAATAACTCTGATCCATTTTACTCCTTTATAAAGTATCGTGACGATTTTTTCCCCACGATTTTATGAAGAAGTTCTTTGTTTTTTTCCACTTTATTTTTTTAAATAATTTTTACACTTAATATGAGTTTATATACTTTTTTAATGCTATGCTAATGATTAAGATAAGGAATAAATAAGTTTGTGGATCGCATAAACTATGAGCAATTTCAGGTATATAGGAAAAATTAAATAGGGAAAGTATATTGATAGGTACGAAAGGAAACAAATATTTCTAACCAAAATTCCCAACCTAAAAAAAGTGGTTCGAATTGAAGCGTAGAATAATATTAGGGTTGTAAAGAAGAAGACAAGTTCAAAATTTCCTATTACCTTTTTACATTTTTCAATAAACCCCTACCTCTTTTATGTTCACGTAGATGCCTTCCATTATACCCCCAATTTATTAATTATTATTTCAAGAGGTTTATTTTTCTGAGGACGCCATTTAAGGGGAAACCCAACAACGTAAGTTGACATTCATTTTCATATTCCTCTAGTATTTGTGTCAAAGCAGCAAATTAACTCACACGAGAAATTTATTTGCTTTATAATTCTAGTTGAAGAAATAGAAAATTATTTGCATTACTAATTAACTCACATTCTTTAGTATTTGACTTAATTTCTGTGAAGAGAACTTACTTTGTATGATAATCAGCCAACCCTTTACTCCTCTAGGAATACCTCGACTTTAAATTTTCATTTCCTCCCACGACCTAATAATATTAAAGAATTTACATCAGACAATAAATCTTACTTATAAATAACTGAACTGTTGATGTTCTTATTCAACAGTACATGGGTATTTCTCTTTTACGTATGTATATATATATATATATATATACAACATGAGATCATCGACTCGTAAATGAATCAGGCTGCCTCAATGCCTTCCGGGGGATATTAGGCCAAAATTCATATAAAGTTTAATAAAACACCTGAAATAGTCGTATTTTAAACGAATGGCTGAAATTCACAAAAAGTATGAGGCTTTGCTTTGTTTTCGCAGATCTTCAATGAGCTTGAGATAATGTATTTTCAAGTAAATCAATGCTATAACTCAGTAACTTACTATGTTAGGATTTCAATAGGTAAGCCGAACTGCTCATTATAGAATCAATCATACTTATTGTTTGTATGAGCAACTGATTATTAAACAATGACAATAAATTGTGTTATATAAAATATATTATTCGTATTTGACCATCAAGTTTAGAAAGTTTAGATGAGAAGAAGTAGAACTCTTTAGACTGAGATCAGTCCAAACTAAATTAACAGGGAAATATCTAGTGACTAATATGACTAATCCATTATAACCCTGTGCTGAAAAATTGACCTGGTACCTTGAGCAATCCATATCTTAATTTAACTTTAATGATTTAAATTTTCTATGATTCTATTATGAATCCAAAGTGACCTTCCAAAAAGTTCGATAATTCTTTGATCGAGTGGGTGATACTGATATATATATATACCCCCGCTGTACATATATGTATTAGTTGGAAACTTCCAAATGACAAGTTGTGGCCTAACTGTGGAGCATCGCGTAGGAGAAATCCTCTAAACCCTCAAAAAATTCCCGTCTTGAAGTCAAGTATTCAACGAATCTTAGCCCTCCATTAGGCGCGTGGCTACGGGTGTAGCCATGACAAAGTTTAAATGTTCGCTGCAAGGGCATACATGGGCTGGGAGCTTTTGGCGGACTAATACCTTCCTAGGCAGGATATGTCTATTAGTCAGTATGCAAGTGACCTTGACCCTCCTTACAGCAGATCTTTAATTCCCAGTGTGTTACCGGTGTAGCCAACGCGCCCAACGGTGTTACAACTACGAGAATTGGCAATTTCAGTTTATCGTTTTGTTTTGTTGTTTTTTCAAAGTTATCATAACAAATAAAGTTAAGATGGCTTTTTCCTCGAGCCAACACAGTTCTGTGAAACGCACCAGTGATCCAGATATTCTTTTTCAATGGTTGCGAGAAGTTTCATTGGGTGAGGAGTCTGAGGTGGAAGATCTACCAACAAAGTTGAAGCAACGAGCGAAGGAACTCTTGAATTTGCCAGATGATTATACCCAACCCATTATAATCCCTAAAGACACTATATGAAGATTTAATTTCTGTGAAGGACCGACAAAGAAAAAGGAAACATCCAGAAACATGTGTGCAAAATTTAAAAAAAATATATGTAAATATCATAAGTGGCAAATTTGTCCAGACTGTTTATAAAAGCGGCTGTATATGTATTTACTATATTTCGTATATAGTATTTTATTTTCCATTAATAAGTTTTAATAAAATAAAGTTCCATTACGTTTTTTTGCTTATAGAAAGTATATTAATGCGTTTTCATTAAAAAAAAAAAAAAATGTTATTCACTTTAATAAAAACTGATTTCGATTTGTTCATCAATATAATTGCTTAAACATTGTATACATTAAATTGTTCTATAATAAAAATTAATTACATTTGATTTTTTTCTTATGTAAATCATTTTTAAGTAATGGCTACACCTGTAGCCAACGCGCCCAAGTGTGTCATTAACTAGGACGCGCCTGTCGGAGGGTTAAGAAGCTACAATGGCAATAAACCACTATAAACATTTAATATTGGTCGTGAGTCCGCGCTCGCGTAGACGGGGTGTGCATGAACATAAATCTCTAGAGGACAAATGTTTTAAAAATTGCTAACCTGACTATTTCATGAAAACACAAATAAAATAAAACACTATGATAATAAACACAATGAAAATCAAAATGTAGAAATTTGGTTAAGGGCTCACAAAGGAAGGAGAAAAGCATTCCAGAACAATTAAATAATCTAAATTTAATGTAATTAGTAGTCAAATCTATTAATAACATGGTTAAATATAATGAAGAAATCTGTAAATTTATGTTTATGGGCAAACAACTGAGAGAATCTTGTCCTTGGCAGTCAATTACTAAGTTTCGAGATGACTTCAAAGTAATGTTGAGTAATTTTGTCTTAAGACAAATCTTAAAAAGATGATTTCAATTTTTCAGTTCTCTTATTCATATTTTTTTACAGTATTTTAAAAAAATAAATAAATAATATGTTGCTAAATATATCTACTGTATCATAAATAATCATTATAAAGAAAGTGCAAAGACGTATGTTTCTTTTTTAAAAATGTTTTATTGACCCATTGTTGAACTCGCTCATCTTTCATTTATCTATTTCATCTATTTTCATTTATGTAATTTTAATAAGTCTCTTGTTTCTGAATATTCTGATGCTACTGTTGTGCTTGATTGCATTATTATGCCTTTTATTTTATTAAAAACTTCAGTATCTAAAAGTGCGGTCCGAATTCCAAAGCCACCTGTGGCTTTGCCCGTGTTGGGGTCTTCCTACTGCTATTTAAGAGACAATTTAAATAAAAATATAGGCCTTTATCCCGAGAGTTAAGCTGGTTTCACTCCGATTCTAAAGACCCGTCTTCCTATTGGCTCAATATAGAAAATGTGACTATTTTATATTAATTTGTTTCGTATTTCACATCATTGGCAATTCTATGATTCAATATAAATTTGTGAAGGGACCTACGTTCCTGAACTAAAGGTAATAGTGAATAATTAATACTAGTTAAATATATTGCAATACTCTTATTTATATGCGAAAAGGCATGTGAAGTTAGATTAAAAGAATGTAGTAGACAGACTTAGTACATGTGGTACAATTTCGAATAAGTGTAAATAGTGGTGATGTCAAAACTAAGGCGCATTGGTCATTTTCTATAATGTCTTCCTTGAGGGTAGCTGCTCGTATTACATATATGTTAATTAATACATATAATTTCAATTTATTTTTAGCCATAAAAAATTAACGACTGTAACTAATTCTATTTGATTATTTGATTACTAAGGGGCTAGACAAGAAAAGACATTTTTCCAAGACAGTGGAGACTTAAAAAAACCAAAATAAGTATTATAAAAAATATTACTTTTTAAAAAAAATACCGAATGGGACATTTAAGTATTAAAATCCTAAATTACATATGTACTACTAAGATCAATAATTCTTTACTTTTAAGAACTTATTTCCAAATATAATGACACAATACTGATAATTATGTTTTTCTAGGGCAAATAATCTAAAATAAAACAAATTATATTGCATGTTTTACTACATTGTCACTTTAAAATGAATGACTTGTAACTCATTATATTAAAACAAATCAAAATCTGTTAATTGCACCTCCTAAGAAGGTATACATGTGATTGCTCATACTTACCTGACTTTTTCTTTTCAATTTTATCCCAGTCAATCATTTGCGTCAATACTCAAACACAGAAAATTCCTCAGCAAATATTGTATCTAAAAGATTTGTTTGAAAAGGAACGAAATGAGAAAAATATTTGGACTAAAGAAAATGGTGGTTATAAGAAAATCCTTGCCCGTACTAAGATATTTATTACGCTTGACGAGGTAAACATTTTTCCAGAGGGATCAATAAAATAAGCAATCAATTCTAAAAAGCAAACCAACTTCTGCCAAGCCTTTGATTGAAGCAGGTTGGCCATAAGAAATAGGACCTGCTGATTTCTCTTGAGAATTGCTTGTGGGAGTTTCTCTTGGAGACTTGATCACTTACATTGCAGTCGATTATTATGAAGTTAACCTTTTAGCAGATTTCCCTTAAGGGAAATCAGCTATTGAGATCGTACTCATGACGCGAGTTTTGAAAAATTTCCTCTAATGTCCATCGATCCTACCCAGGAGATGACGAAAATGAGGTCCGTTCAAAATTATATATATTTGTCTGTTAACGCTCTAGCGGTCGCAATTTTTGTTTGATCGTTACCAAACTTCATATTTAAGCGTTTTCGTAAAAAGAAAGATCAAGTTCGTTAATGGCTTAAATCGGACCAGTGGGAGGGGGGGGGTTTAGAGGGGGGGAGTTTTGAAAATTCGAAATATCTCCTTTATTATGCGTCGGATCGAAAAATTGTATAGAATCAATCTAATTGCAAATTAAATTTACTATAAATATTGTTCTATACATTTATTCTGTATCTTGAATATTAACCGAGATATTTGCATTTGTATGCTTCTGTGAGGTCGGCAGGAGTTATATTCGGGACTTTTTGGTAACTATTCGTCCCTCGTGAATAGGTTTAGAGGTTCCTTACTACTACTGTTGTTATTAGGCGGATTTCTCTATTGTAAAACTTCACGAGGGAAATCTGCTTAGTTTACGCCGCCCCTGCGTTACGGACTTTTTTTCGACTGAGTATTTTACGAGTAGTAGACGAGGTCAGGGATTAACCTCGCCTATAAAATACTCCGTCGAAAAAAAAGGTTAACTTCATAATAATCGACTGCAAAGCAAAATTAATTTTAGGTTTAGGGTGTAGTATAGATCATGGATTAATTCCGCGTATTAATGAAGTTGACTCAGGAGAAAAAAGGACAAAAGATGATTTTAGCAGGGGTTATCACAATGTTTTTGAGGGTGTTGGCTGTTTCGCTGGCAAACGTACCATTAAGTTGATGCAGTACCAAATGCTTGTTCTGCTAGGTGTGTTCCTTTGTTAAATTATACAAATGCTCCAGTAGCAGGTCTGGTGATATTACTGCAAAGTATATTAGGCATATTAGGCTTCAAATTACCCCCTAGGCTGTAAGAAATTAATGATTCATAAACAACAAAAAAGAAAGTTTATTACATCGGCAGGACGGAAACAATTTTTCAGGAGGATGAAAAACAAATGGGCTCAAAACATTAAAAGTAAAAAGTTGGGAACCTGCTGAGGTAGTTGCAAAACACTCGTTACCTAGGTCGTACATAATCAATCTAAGAGATTGGAGGGCATTTAGAACAAGTATTATTTTTATGCAGAAATTAGTTCGGCAAAAATATTAGTTTAAACGGAGGGAGATGTTAAGTAAATCGGTTATTAGATTCCAGATGTTAAAACATATGACATACACTGTTCACTTGTTAAATGAGTTCGGGTTTCAGCTGCAGCAGTTGTGATTGTGAGCGCGTATTACAGGTTTTTCGAGTTCAAAGGCAGAAACATTCAAATTAACCAAATATCTTGGTAAATATTAGAGCTAGAGAAAATGCTTGAAATAGCAATTGTTGGAATAAGAATGAAATAGCAATAAATTTGAAATAAGATTGGATATATAACATTTTAATTTTCTACTCATAATAACGGAAATATTTCGACTTTTCGATTTCCTCCATCCTCCCTTCATATGTATTTACATGCATATTTTTAACAAATTCACATTTTTATCATGAACTACAGACCATTTTTGGAATTTTGAAGAAGGTTTCCTGGTATATGACTTCCCTTATGGTAAATATGCAAATAGAGATAACAAGAAATGAAGGCACATTAATGCTTTGAAGTTTTAGCCTCTCTGATTTAAGAGGTGGGAAGAGAGTCAATATGAGGAGAGAATTAGGGTTTGTAAGGAATTTTTCCCTCCAGATAGCTTCTCCCTAAGACCTAGCTAGCTCAGAAAATCCTGTCCTTCTTGAATAGGTCTTTTCTTATAGTGAGTGATATACAGCCTACTTCCTCTTACCTCAAGCCAATATCTTTCTCTAACAATCTAAGATCACTTGAAAGTGATACATTTAGTGAACCAATTTTTTGCTTAAAAGCTATTAAGTTTGTTTGATAGCACCTCTATGCTCCTTTTTTTCAATAGAAACATATCTTTAAGATTTTTCTCCAGGAAAAAATAAGAATAATAAATATGTTCAATAAATACCGCCATACATAGCAATAATGGTTGGACACCCTTTAAAAGTGTTCATAAATTAGATATGGTTCCAAATGACAGAGTAATTTCTTGTAAAAAAGTGATCATACCCGACAAATTAGTTTTAATGATAAAAAGCCACGTTTTGAATCAGAACCACATTTTTATTGTGGACTATAAACATATATTAAAATCTTCTTTAACAAATCTTCGAGGATCAGAAAGCTACTAATTCAAAGTTCTTTAATAATTAAACATTCATCCTTAGGGAATTAAACATACTTCAGGAAATAAACACCTAAGTCATCCTCAGCTTTTATTTCATTGCTCTAATGTACAATATGAAAAAAATAAACGAATAATATAATATCTATTATCAGTCTAGCATTTTTTGTATGTCTGCTTATGTTTAAAGGCAGTTTCTCCAAATGGGTCTAAAGCTTTATATTAAAAAAGGACATAAAATATGTAACTTGCATGCCGATTTACATTGCCTTTCCTGATTACCTTTTGGGAAAACTGAAGATTTTTATATCGGTTTTACACAAATGTCTATTCAATATTTTTTTTTGGGAGGGGGCTCAGGTTAGCCATGTGAGTTAAAGCCTTGGGCTTAATCAATCATGGTAAACCTAGAGTGGCGATTTCAATTCCCAATAGGGAAATAGGAATTTATTTAATGACGAACGAAATTCAATAAAAGTTCCAACCTGGATAGAAAAGAGTGATACAGGGGGTCCTACAGATAGCCAGTCCCAATTAATCATAGAATCAAAATGTTTACGTTAATAAATAAATAATAATAATAACATTCGCAAATTATTATGTTTCATAAGTTTTTCATATTACAAGTTAAAATGTATTTTCACAATTTACTTGCACAATTGCATCTAATTTTTTTTAAAGATGGAGAAAACTGACTTAAATTATAAAAATGTTTTTTGTTTTTTAATCATGAATATTATTTTTCGAAATTTCGCATTACTGCATGCATTTCATAGGGGCTTGAAACATTTTTGGCAAAGGGAAATTTGCTAGAGGGTATATATTTGAAGTCAGAATTAAACCATACTATATCCTATTGGGAAAACATTGGAGAGGTTTCAGAACATAGCAACTTCGTCTTTCTATGTATCTCCTGTTTAGGAATTGTAAAATTTTGAATACAGTTATTTTGGAAAACCACTTGAAAGCTTTCCAGTGAGGTTACACATGAATATAGACCTATATATTCCAAGCCTTGTGCACAAATGGAGGATAAAGGAGAAGTGGGTTGTTATCATTCATAAGAAAGCACAAATCCACGCCACATTTCGTGAGTTTTTGTATGATTACTTCTATTAAAATATATTTCCTCCTATTATGTTTATAAAAGAGTAGGAATTAAAAAGACCTTGCCACTGAAACACTGAATCTATGAAGGCGTAAAGAAGGTGAAAAAATATGCGAATTTTGAGCTCTAAATGTCAGATATTCACGAGACAATTCATTGATGAATAAAACCTTGACCTAAGCCCATTGATGAACTCAAGCAGCGTTTAACTAAATCGTAAATGTCAACGCGCTTCTCGCGTACTCTTTTCTCTTCAGTGTATTCTCTCAACCAATAAAACTGCCCAAAATAGATAACCAAGCTCACAAAGCACCAATGAATACGTTCTCTAAAAATAAATTTACTTTGGCAAAAAACTACATCAACATATTTTCAGAAAAAAAGATAAAAGCTACACTTATTTAATAATTATGAGATATTTAGTGTTATACTGAAGTGTAAAATAAATATATCCTAGAAGGCTAGTGATTTTAGTATATTTAAAGAGAAAGAACTAGCCATTTGATGGAAAATGTAAATACTTATTTTCATCTGTCTCCAAGTACAGTGAAAATATTTTAAATTTGGTGGCATCTGTTATGAAATGGGTCAAATCATGAGTTCGGGAACCAGCCCCTGGGGGCTTGTACACTCATGAATTAATTACCCAGAAGAAAAGTTTGTTTCTCTCTACAAACCCTACTTCAAGTACATTGGTTTTGGGGACGCTATTTTAACTATGTCGTTATTGTTTTAATGTGAAACTGGACGACTTTTAGAGACTTCTCTCGATAGTTGCAATGATACAATAAAACCTCGGAAAAGGAAAAGAAAAATAAATCTTGCTACATTGATCTAGAGATAGAGAAGTGAGGTACAGGTGTTTTGAGAAAATCTTCAACCACGGACTTGATAATACCTCCAGGCTGCTTCCACCACCCCCAGTATAAGATGTCAGACCGAACCTTCTTGTTTCATAGCTTGTTGATAGTCCCCTTTGGTGGTAAACGGAGATAACATGGTTTATTGACTGTTTACAAAACAAGGTTTCGTTGAAGTGACTACCTCACGTTGAACTACTGAAAAGTCTGGTGTGTAAAGAATCTTGGATTGTGACGTATCCACACAAGTGGTGGTAGGATAAATAAGAATCCGGCTGAAAGAGTCCGTCTATACTCGTAGACATACGAAGTTCCACTCCCAACCCAAATGTTCGTCACGATCTGCGTTAACTAAGCAGATTTCCCACTTGCGTCACGTATTTGCATTTATCTCAAAACTTAAAAGTTCATTGAGAACAATATTTTGTATTTAGGATTCAAATAAAGAGGTTCATAATATAACAGCTTATTGTTAATATGACATGAGGAGGGCTACTGAAGACCAACAACTAAAATAGGGATCAATTACCATGTCATATGGCTTCGAAAGCGCTCTGGCTCTTATAATAAATACCTGTGAAGAAACGAGGCCTTTTTCGTTGATTTTTAAGTGTGATTGTCTATGTTCTTATAATAAAATTAAAATTTAAAATTTTGCCTATATTAATCAATCAATAGAACCTACCTCTTGGTAGGTACCTATTCTATTGCTCAGGATCAATAAGAAGGCCAAGTCCTCTACTGTTTTTTTCATCCTGATCAATTGGTTCCTCTACCATCCAGCATATTCCAGAGATATTCTATTGCTGTTTAACAGTTTATTTGAAAGAGTAATAACATCTAATGATTTTTATGTATAACTTTCAACTAGTGTGCGTCAAAATGAAATTAGGTATTGATAAATATAGACAAAACATTATATAAAAATAATACTTTTAGATCTTTAATAATGCTCATTAATTTAAAACGTAAAATGTTTGATGTAGGTACCACATGACTTCCTAGTACTCCTATTAAATTAAACATACAAAACTTTTTACTGCGTCCTAAACGTCCTATGCAAATCATTTGTACTTTTAATAAGTTCAAAGAAACATGGAACTTTTTGTTTCCGACCACCTAAACCTCAGTCCATTTTGATTGAAATAGAAGCTGCACAACTAGACTTAGGTTGCACACACAGCGGATTTTTCCGAGCGGATGTTTTACCGTCGCCGCCGTTCCAATAGTAGTCCACTGTAGTACATTGGAGCTTGCACACTCGACGGAAAAAAAAACGATCGGTAAGTTAAACGTCGGCGGTAGTTGTGCAGCCGCCCGGAGCCACTGGAGTCGTCGGAAGTTTTACCGTCACTTCCAAGTAGTGGCCTACGTAACCAAATGAACGTTTCCATCCAACCGCGCTGAATGGTGTCTTTTAACCGATCATGCAGTTCATCAAAGGAAGTCATTGACATCCTGAAATAGTTGAAAAATTTCTTGTCATCTTGCTTCAACTCATCAAACAATGTGTAGAATGCGCCAGCCTCATTTCTTCGTTCATTAATTGGATGAATCCAAAACAGTCGATTTTTTCTTCGCCTTCTCATTCGGCGACGGAATAACAACAACGTTATGAGCTGCTCTTGGTTCATGTCGGACTTCACAACTGAACTGAAATTGGTTCCAGAACTACAACTGCTGGACCGACGTAAATTTTTCTGCCTATTGGCGACGGTAAAATATCCGATCAGAAGCGGCGGTAGAATATCCGACCATAAGCAACGGTAGGTTGTCCGCCCGGAAAAATCCGCTGTGTGTGCAACTGGCCTAACGTATAGATGTAAACAACAATCATTTATGAAATTTCGGCATACTGAGGATAGCCGCAGTTACATACTTCTTGCCGAAACTAATCAAAATGGGTTCATGGAGTGTCAAAACTTATAGTTCAGTTGAAATTAGAAACCAAAAATGTCATGATTTCAATACTTCCTTTTCTTCGTACAAAGAATGAAAAATAAACTACTTGCGTGAAACGAGCTCGTTTATTCCCCATATCTTATAGCAATTTGCTCTCGAAAGGAAAAGCAGAATATTCTTTTAATTATATCTCGACTTTTCTCCATTGCAGTTGTTTACATATATTACATTAAAAGTGAGGAATATCTGATGTTAAGGGAAACCCAGAACGAATTAAAGAGTTGTTATTGTTCAATAGTTTCCAGGAAAACCAGCTGGATAGCCCTCAAGAAGAAAGAAATAGTTGGCTTATATAAAGACTCTTGATAACCCCCATAATTGAGACGGCTAAGTAAGCTTATCATATGTCTAGCCCGCACACCTGTGGATGCTGAGAATTATGGGGTACCGGTACGTACACTTCGTTTCAATGTCAGAACAACCACTCTCTAAAGTCTAATTTCCAAAAGTGGGGATAGATATGCATAAGCGTCTTCATTAATTATACACATAACACCTTATACGTCATGGTCTGCTTTGTTCAACGCTTTAGGAAAGTACGGCGAGAAGCGACCTTTCACAGAAATGAAACACGGATGTAGGTAGGAATATACTTACTAATATTATACGTTAGGGGACTCACTTCATAACTTTGGAATTTGGTTATGCTAAGGTAAGCTTTGGGCATACCCCGACAATGTTACACTATTCCTGATACTCTGTCTTGGTCCTCGAGAATTTTTGGGGCCCCTTTTGGAGTACGTTGACACTTACATGCGAAACCGTGTGGCAAGACATGGGGGTCGGCATGTGTGATTTTGTGTCATTGTTGGGCAAAAGGGTGGGTTGGTTATTTGGTATGTTTTTAGGGGTTTGGTTGTTGATTCAGTGTATGTATTTGCCATGGTCTGCGGGGTATCAGGGTGTGTAGGACAGTGTCGGAATGTGTTTAGCGATGGTGTTCCGGGAGCACTTCTTGGGATTGTATGAAGGAAACATATCCTAAAATAAACTTTGTTGTGCTTGGCATGCCGTTTGTGTGGTAAGGTTGAGATGGAGTGGATGGTGCGTGTGACTGTTGTTTCGAGCTGAGGATGGGTGTTTAGTGTTTCATTGACATTGTCTTGCTGGTCGTTCTGTATTTTTCAGTGTTGTTTGGATAATTGTACTGATATGATTTATGTTATTTTTAGCTTCAAATTTACTCCAGTTAATATTGAAAAAGAATAAAATAGCCAAAGTTAATGTTTCATTAATTAAATGTTTAATATTCATTCTGACACCAATGAAGAAGTTTTCTCAGACAATCGAAAATTCTGAGTCAAAATTTTGAAATCCAAAAAGAGAATTGTTTTTACTTCATTTTGCGAATATTAAACTTCACATATTGAAAGATACGTACAACTATGGACTTTCCCCACCACCAAGGATTAACCCCCATATAAAAAATTTTTTGTGATTGGGGATGCATAATATTAATTTCGGTATTTACGGCCAAAGAATAACCTCTCAAAACGTATTTTGAAACTTAAACATTAATTCTAGCCAAGGGTTTTTATTTCCCAGTAGGGCACCGTACTGGAAAATTATTTCTCTCTCGATTTAGTTTATTCGATAATTAGTATAAAATGTTTTTTAGCTCTCAAATTTTACCTCCCTTAATCTTTTTGCGAAAAAGAATAAAATAGCCAGAGCGTTTTCTGTTTCATTACTTTAAAAGTAGTTTGATATTAAGGTAAGCCATTCTGACATAAAACCTACTAAATTACGTAAAACGAATTGGTTCCCTTCATTTTAGTACGTTAAAACAGTCTTGAATCTTAATATTACGAATAGCTTTTCCATTACAAAGCCAGTAATTGTTTATAATTCACTTGGCTGGAACATACCCAATATTAGTACTAACCATCCCCTTAGAAGATAGTAGATTTCGAATGCTGCGCTCAAAGATAACCCTTTAATGTCATTTGGTGAAACTTTTGTGCGGGCAAAAAAAGTATGACACACCAATTTTTTTTCATTTTTGAAACTTTCCCAATATATTCAAGACTTAGCGCCGATTTTAATTCCTAGTAATGCACGTACCTGGCAAAAATTATTTCCCTACTCATATTGTTTAAAATATCTGACTGGATTCCAAATGCTGTCAATTGTAAAAATAAGTTATTTCCCCATATACAACCATAAAAAAAAAAAAAAAAAACCTGAGGAAAATCTAAGCTTCAGTTTACCGTTGACTTCTGATCTTATTGTCTTTATAACATTACTAATCCTAGTTATTAATCTCTTATGCGTCCTTTCATCGACATCTTTAGTGAGGTTCTACAGAGAATCTTGATTTTGCTGTCATGTACTAATTTACTTTAATTTAGGTTTAGTGACATATTGGCGTTATTGTATTATGTGACTTAAATATTAACAAGACTTCGATAGGTATTTCATTTAAGTTTAAAAAAATAGTTTGACCTATCTTATAGATTTCAGTGTTGAAGGTATTGGTGCCGCGTGTCACATCACATATAACTACTATCACCTGCGTGGAATTTTTACGGAAGGCTGTTAATAATTGTGTCTTGTTGATATCCTCCATATTTTCTCATCTACTCGGTAGAAAATTGATTCATTCCAAAAGAGAACCAACCGAATTGGGATTGTTTGGCGTATGACATTTATTAGTCCCCCGGTTTTTAGACGTGCTGGTGACAAATGTATTAATTGTGGTTTGGATTGGGCAATTTGGAGTTGCTTGTGGTTGCAATTGTTATTGGCGTGGTGGTGGCGAATTTGTTTTGGTGTCCGAGGTTGTACGTGTCAATTTTCTTCCTGTGTTGTTAGGTTTCTGATCATTTTTTGGGTGTTACGTCGGGGTAGCAATTTGTGCTAGGTGTTGGATATTTTTTATTGGTAAACAATCATAACAAGCCTAAACAAGTTTCAGGTTTACTGTTGACTTGTGTGTGGGTTTGTGATTTTTTGTAAAACATGTTTTTGTACACTCGAAATTGTATCGTTTAATGTGATCTTTAAGGGTTGTCAGAGGTTTATTTTAATTGGTTTTTTTTTTTCCATTTCATTTTGTTTCTTTTCTTATGTAATATTTTAATTAAAGTTTTTTTATTTTTGTTTTAACTTTTATATTTTGTGTTTCAGATGGTGAATTAACGTGTATATATTGTAATAATAATAATATTATTAATACTGTAATCTTGCATTGTTTGTAATGCTATGTGGCAATGGATCTTGTTTTCAAATAAATTAACTCCCTCGTTGTGTTGTCTATGAGTGAGGAAAAAAAGTAGCTGACAAAGTAACCTGTTGTATATTATATGCATACACATTTTCATATGTATGTATGTATGATTTCTGATGTCACTTTTTCACGTTAAGGGTCCAATATCAAACAGAATTCACTTTTCAAACCAGTTCTTTCTACTTTATTTTGATATATACAGTATTCATCGCGTTCGTCCATCGATTGCTTGGGAAAGTATTCCTCACTACATTAATTAGGCCAGGAATTGAAGTCATGCAGGGTTCCCTGGTGTTTTACCATTCTATAGTCACGGACATTAGGATTTTATTATGTAACATTCGGTTATATTCAATAACTTTTAACTATGATAAGGTTTTTTGTCTCAAATTTTCTTCAGACACATTTATCAGTCACGTGTAGTGGTTTTTTACATTTTAGGGCGAACGTTTGCTTACTTGGACTTATCACTGTTATATTTGCGTGGCATCATTTGTTTTTTGCTCGGTGGTAGGCGGAAGGTTTTCATTGTGCTTTTGAGGAATGTATAACTATTATAATTTAAAATGTTGGTATTTTATTATAACTAAACATAGATGATTTCAATTTAGGGTATACATCTGTGACAGTTATAAACGTTTAATTGATATTTTATGCTATGGGAGAAGGAGAGTGAAAATAAACTATGTGTCTTTTCCATTTTAGAGTTTCAGTCGTGTATTTTTAAAAAGGATATTTGTCAATTATTTAGTTCTTATTCAAAATCTAAATGATTAATGTGTGGGGGGCGAATTACACGTGTTAATCATGACTTTGAAAAAAAAATTTATTCTATATCAGTTATTCATTTTCTTGTATTGTGCCATGTTTCGGGCAATGGAACATTGTTTTGTAAAATAACTTGTGCGGACTTCTTACTATGAGTGAGGTGGGGGGGATTCCGTCACGCTTTGGCTGCGAATTTAACACATTTGATTTGGTCTGTTAATAGTAGTATTATATTCCTTTACTCAAGGACGCGTGCAGAAACCGTTGCGGCATGTCCTTAACTAGTTTTACCGGGGAAACATCCATCTCTTTAGTTATTGGTCACCGTCAAATTATATAGAATAATAGTCAACCATATCTCGCTTAATATTCCTAGGTTATGGTCTCTGCGACAGCATAACTGACAGGTTTGTTTTATTGAACAAAACCTCATTATTCGCGCATCTGGAAAGGCTTTAAATTTCTTTAGTACCTTGCTATACAATCAGAGGGGCAGCAGATAGATATTTACCATGTAATCATTGATACATAGCTATGGTTATTGAGTCATCTGAAGTGGTTTATGCATTGTTTTGTATTCGGGACTCAGCCAAATATCTTCCATATATAATTTATGCTCAAACTAGATGTCCAATTTGAGCCATTAATGAAACTGGGGATACGTTCTTTTTACCCATTGGGAGCTAAATTCCGCAGTCTAGCCCAGCAATAAGCTTTGAGGGATGTGCTGAAACCGGAAATCCCACAATTTGACCATTCAGAAAGGGCAAAAAAACTGGACAGCTAAACAATTATCCATATAAAAACTAGTGACACAGTTTAGAGATCTCCCGACATTTCTGGTATATTTTCCACTCCTCATCTACCTCTCACGGATCTATACGACCAAAAACCACACATTATCACCAAAACCGTATTGAGTACAACCTCAATACAGGACCTGAGTAACATAACAGATACAGGGAACTTTTACTATATCTCCATCAGAACTGTCTTGTATGAATTCGACCAACTCCACACATATGGGACCAATGTAATTCATGAGAAATCTGATGTCACTATTGACTACAGGAATCGGGTCCAAACTCTTAAACAGAATCGTCCCTAAAAGATTCCATCAGCTGCATTCTCTTTATTAAAACTACATGTTTTGCGTATGTTCTACGAGCAAAAATATAAACACCCAATAGATACTATATACTCTGTCTGGGAGTTCGTACAGCATTTACCCTGGAGTTATCCCTTCTCTAGACCCGGCTTCGTTTATAATGAAATGAAAACTTATTTACCATGCACCGATTTATGACACCAAATTCTACCATAAATCGATACTTGGATAAAAATCAGAACTATTCGCAATTCATTACAAGGACCTTTATATCACTGCATTTACAATCGAATCACTCGACACATTTTAAGAAAATTCCATGTAATGAAGCACTGGGCTCGTAAAGTTGGCCTATTGGTCAAACTAAGATGTATTAACTATAAAACAGATAGTAAAAAAAAAAAAATCGTATATCAAATCTTACAATTTAAGTAAGTCCACGATTGAAAAGCAATAATTTGGGTCGTCTATTCTTCATTTGTGGATTCCAAGGCCCCGTGGGTTTAGATCGGAAAACGATTTGAAAGACAATTTAATTTTCTAGGCTGCAAAAAGAGATAGATCAATGTTCGGAATTGTAAATCAAGCCCTAACAACAATTACATTTCTAAAGAACTCGTTAATATTTTTTGAATGTTGTTTCGATCATTTTTTTAAAATTGTGCAGACTTCTCTAGGTGGAATCGTATTTTGCAGATATCAATAAACATAAAAACTGATTTGGTAGTTAATAACACCATGTATTAAATGGTTATATTCGACAAAGAAGTGCCCACAACATGACTGAAGCTAGTTGAAGTTTATTATTACAGGAGACTCCGAATTGGGCACACAGACTTACGCTCATTTGGCTATCTTTGTGACAAAATGACAACCCCCGATTACAATAGAGCTAAATGTAACTGCATATAAGAACTTAGTAATTTCACATTTGGCCCAATGGAGTGCCATAATTATGTATGTCAAAGTATATTGTGGGATGTGTGTGTGTGTGTGTCACGTGGGTGAATTGCATTATTTTCCGTGTGTAGTGTTTTAGAAGTGTGTGTGCCTTGGAGATGGGGTGTGCGTGTGTTTAATTTTTGTAAAATTATCACACAGCGTTTGTGTGTGGTGTGTGCGTGGGTGTGGGGGGTAGTGCGTGTGTGCGTGGGTGTGTGCGTGTGTCCCGTTGTGTGTGTTGTTAAAATGTGCGATTTGAATGAGTGCGATGTGCCAAAATGTGGTGTGTGTTGTGTGTGTGTATGCGTGGGTGCAGGGCGATGATAATCCTGTGTGTGTGTGTGTTTCGCGTGGGCCTGTAGTACGTGGATGAGTGTGTGTGTTGGTGCGTGGGTGGAGCTGCGTGTGTGTGTAGTGTGTGCGTGGGTGAGTGCCCGTGTGTGCACATGGCGTGGGTGATGTGCTAATTACCTGTGTGTGTGTGTGTCGCGTACTGAGATGCGGTGTGCGTTACTATGATGTGTGTGTTGACTGTGCGTGGGTTGTAGTGAACCGTTGTGTGTGTGTGTAGTGCGTGGGTGAGTTGCGGGATTGTGTGTGATGTGAGGTTGTGTGCGTGGGTGAGATTGGGTGTGGTGTGTGTGTGTGTGAGTGGGCGTGTGTTTGTTTGTGGTTGTGTGTGGTGGGCTGTGTGCGTGTGTCGTGTGGGTGCTGGCGTGCACCGGTGATGCTGTCGCCTGTGTGTTTGTGTGGTGCGTGGGTGAAGTTGCGCTGATGTGTGTGTGTGTGCGTGTGCGTGCAGTGCGTGTGTGTAGTGGTGTGTGTGTGTGTGGGTGTCGTGCGTGTGTGTGAGTGTGTGTGTGTGCGTGTGTGCGTGTGTGTGTTGGGCGTGTGTGTGTGTGTGCGTACCGGGTGTGCGTGTTGTGCTGTGCGTGGGTGGAGTGTGCGTGTGTGTGTGTGTGTGTGTGTGTGTTTTGTGTGTGCGCGCGCGCGCGAGCGAGCGAGCGTGTGTGTGAGTGTATACACAACCATACATACATTGCAGAACTACCTGATAGACATCTTTTTTCAGAAATCATTTCCCAATAACCTCATGTTCACTTGAAATATGTTTTTTTAACGTTGCAACTAAATATTCCATATTTTCTCCAATAGCTATTGGAGAAAATATGATAACTACAGTTAGCATTTTAACGATTTATCTTTTAATTTGTTGAAGCTTCATTGATTTAAATTTTATAAAAGAGCTTTAATTACTCAATCTAATATATATACTAATAGCTGAAAGCGGTGGTATTACAATCCAAGGGAAAGTTGAAATAAAAATACCTTCTTCGCTCAAGGTTATCAATCCAGTACTAGAGACCAAAGAACCAAAAAATAAAATATGAATGAATACTTATAACAAAAAATGTCTAGGAGGGAGTTATTAAGTTCGAGTTTCCGTTACGAGTTATATTGCATGGCATTATCTTCGAACAAAATTTTTCATCTGATATTATACTCTTCATTCAGGTGGTTAATAACGCAATAAATACTTTAAATGGTCGCCCACAAACAGAAAAGAGAAATTAAAATAACGCCTTACGAGATAGGAATAAGATGAATTTTAAATCTCTTCTTTGCGTGAAAAGAAACATCCCCCCCCCTATGTTTCCCCGATTTCAGGTTGTAAAACTTGATAATGGCAAAATTTAATTTAAAACTTAAGAGCATAATAAATCCCTCCGCATTATCCAGTAGTTGAGCCTTGAGACTTAAAATTATCTTGGGTAATTTACAGTGTTCCGATAATTTCAACAGATTTTCTTGAGAGCGCCAGCTAATGAGCTTCTGCTCACAATGGGATTTTGGACTAATGCCAAAGGAACCTAAATAGAAGATGATGATTATGAGAGCTATTCAAATTTATATACATATATAGGATGTCGGTGGACGTGCGGGTTACGGCATAGGTAATTTATGACTAACCCTATTTATTTGCAAGACCAATATATGCCTGAGGATATTTCATTAATTCTACATAGTTTTTTTTTACAGTGCTTTTAGAAGTTGAAAGCCTTGGGTCTTTTCACCGTTTACAATCACTTCCATCGATCTAACAACCCTGATGGCCACTGCACTCACTTCCACTAGGAGCTGGACGTATTGTATTGGAAGAGGTTTCGAATGATCTACTGTCCTGATCGTCATCGCTAAACTAGGAAAGAGTCCCTAAATCCGTCTAGTAAAGTAATAAAATAAATACATAATATTTTTTTAAATAAATAAAGATCAAAAGAATTATTAATATTATTTATTAACATCCACTTTTTTGCTACAACGGCTATTGGGGATGGATTATCTAAAAATTACCACTATTTTCTCGACAGGGTGGGACTAAGGATTTTATTTAGTGAGATGATCACTAAATAAATTCCTATTTGCCGAGGTGGGATCAAACTCGCTCTAGGCTTGTCATGTGAAATTAAGACCAAAGCATTAAACTCAAGTTGGGCTAGGGTTAGACCAAGGCAGAGGTAGACAAAACGCAATGAACAGCATTTTTAGAAACCTAAATTTGCATTGAGATTGGTTTTATGCCTTTTTTCGATCTGACTCAGGACTTGATCGTTATTTGTACTTAAAAGCTTATGATATCAGCGTTTGGGGAGAAACTGATCTTAAATTTGTACATAAACGTTTGAGACGCGTTTTCGACGTGTCAAACGAATAAATTTCAGAGATTTGTTTGAGCGGTAACGGCCAAAAAATAACTAAAGAATAAAATGAAATAATGAGAAGAAGAAAATAAGAATGTAAATTAAACAGAAAACTGAGAAATGATATTGATATTGTTTTTTAATTCATTAGTTAAAATCCTTAGTTCCACATTGGCTAGAAAAGGGTGGTAACCTGTAGCGAACCCGCCTCAATCAGCCTTAGTTGCAAAAAGTGGACGTTAATAAATAATTTAAATTTAAATTTGATATCGAAAAACCGATTACCTATAAGCATATGACACATACTCAAAATAAATAAACTAACTTAAAAATGGAGATCGCTATTGACACTTGGGTTTTGTTTTACCCCTCCAGTCACCCATACAAAGATAATTTTCAAAAATCCGGTAGTAAATACAGACACAATTGATAATTGATTATAATTGATTTCCTGAAAGGGAAATATGTTAAAATACTTTAATTAAAATATTTATAAAGATATCTAAAATAATCCCTTTATGTTGCTAAAGGCGAAAAATTACACGTACTCTCCAAGTCGCAGTCCTGGGCGTCTAATATTCAATAAGGCCCGAGAGGCAGTAGAGGGTGTGTGTGTCTATTTCTGTCTTTATCTTGAGAAGTGTTGACGTACCCCTTCTTGCTTTAATACTACAACTCTTAGGAAAGATTATTAATACTGAGAATCAATATACTCATGGTTTTTAAGACTATTTATTAAATCAGTTATATATCTTAGTCAATTTCATCGAGAAGATGAGTTATTAAGGACGTCCAAGCAACAATAATTGTGCAAATGCTATGAAAATTCAATTATAAAATGTTAAAAATATTCACATTCACTGAAAAATCTAAATGTTTTAAAATAAAGTTAGTTACACAAAGCTTCATAAATTAAGTAGATTATCTATATGCAGGAAGCCAAACGGTGATGTCACAGGGTCTACAATTATTATTCTCACAGTCAATAGACAGTTAGAGAAAAATATTAACCTTCAGTTAAAGTCCAGTTAGAGAAAAATAGAAAAACCCTCACCCAATAGTCAAGTAAGAGAAAAATATAAACCCTCAGTCAATAGTCAAGTTAGAGAAAAATATTAACCTTCAGTTAAAGTCCAGTTAGAGAAAAATAGAAAAACCCTCACCCAATAGTCAAGTAAGAGAAAAATATAAACCCTCAGTCAATAGTCAAGTAAGAGAAAAATATAACTCTCAGACAAAAGTCAAGTTAAGAAAAATAGAAAAAACCCTCACTCAATAGTCAGTAAGAGAAAAATATAAACCCTCAGTCAATATTCAAGTTAGAAAAAAAAAAATAGAAAAACCCTCACTCAATAGTCAAGTAAGAGAAAATATAAACCCTCAGTCAATATTCAAGTTAGAAAAAAATAGAAAAAACCCTCACTCAATAGTCAAGTAAGAGAAAAATATAAACCCTCAGTCAATAGTCAAGTTAGAAAAAAATAGAAAAACCCTCACTCAATAGTCAAGTAAGAGAAAATATAAAAACCCTCAGTCAATATTCAAGTTAGAGAAAAATAGAAAAACACTCAGCCAGTAGTCAAGTAAGAGAAAAATATAAACCCTCAGTCAATATTCAAGTTAGAGAAAAATAGAAAAACCCTCACTCAATAGTCAAGTAAGAGAAAAATATAAACCCTCAGTCAATATTCAAGTAAGAGAAAAATATAAACCCTCAGTCAATATTCAAGTTAGAGAAAAATATAAACTCTCAGTCAATATTCAAGTTAGAAAAAAATATAGAAAAACCCTCACTCAATAGTCAAGTAAGAGAAAATATTAAACCCTCAGTCAATATTCAAGTTAGAAAAAAAATAGAAAAACCCTCACTCAATAGTCAAGTAAGAGAAAAATATATAAACCCTCAGTCAATAGTCAAGTTAGAGAAAAATAGAAAAACCCTATCACTCAATAGTCAAGAAGAGAAAATAAACCCTCAGTCAATATTCAAGTTAGAAAAAAATAGAAAAAACCCTCACTCAATAGTCAAGTAAGAGAAAAATATTAACCCTCAGTCAATATTCAAGTTAGAGAAAATAGAAAAACTATCAGCCAGTAGTCAAGTAAGAGAAAAATATTAACCCTCAGTCAATATTCAAGTTAGAGAAAAATAGAAAAACCCTCACTCAATAGTCAAGTAAAGAGAAAAATATTAAACTCTCAGTCAATATTCAAGTTAGAAAAAAAATAGAAAAACCCTCACTCCAGTAGTCAAGTAAGAGAAAATATAAACCCTCAGTCAATATTCCAAGTTAGAAAAAAAATATTAAAAAAACCCTCACTCAATAGTCAAGTAAGAGAAAAATATAAACCCTCAGTCAATAGTCAAGTTAGAAAAAAATAGAAAAAACCCTCACTCAATATTCAAGTAAGAGAAAATATAAACCCTCAGTCAATATTCAAGTTAGAAAAAAAATAGAAAAACCCTCACTCAATAGTCAAGTAAGAGAAAAATTATAAACCCTCAGTCAATATTCAAGTTAGAAAAAAATAGAAAAACCCTCACTCAATAGTCAAGTTAAGAGAAAAATTATAAACCCTCAGCCAATATTCAAGTTAGAAAAGAATAGAAATAAACCCTCACTCAATAGTCAAGTAAGAGAAAAATAAAAAACCCTCAGTCAATATTCAAGTTAGAAAAAAATAGATAAAACCCTCACTCAATAGTCAAGTAAGAGAAAAATATAAACCCTCAGTCAAATATTCAAGTTAGAAAAAAATAGAAAAGCCCTCACCCAATAGTCAAGTAAGAGAAAAAATATAAACCCTTAGTCAAATAGTCAAGTTAGAAAAAATAGAAAAACCCTTGCTCAATAGTCAAGTAAGAGAAAAATATAAACCATTAGTCAATAGTCAGTTAGAAAAAAATAGAAAAACCCTCATACAATAGTCAAGTAAGAGAAAAAATATAAACCCTCAGTCAATAGTCAAGTTAGAGAAAAAATAGAAAAATCCTCACTCAATAGTCAAGTAAGAGAAAATATAAACCCTCAGTCAATATTCAAGTTAGAAAAAATAGAAAAACCCTCACCCAATAGTCAAGTAAGAGAAAAATATAAACCCTCAGTCAATAGTCAAGTTAGAGAAAAATATAAACCCTCAGTCAATAGTCAAGTTAGAGAAAAATATAAACCCTCAGTCAATATTCAAGTTAGAGAAAAATAGAAAAACTATCAGCCAGTAGTCAAGTAAGAGAAAAATATTAACCCTCAGTCAATATTCAAGTTAGAGAAAATAGAAAAACTATCAGCCAGTAGTCAAGTAAGAGAAAAATATTAACCCTCAGTCAATATTCAAGTTAGAGAAAAATAGAAAAACTATCAGCCAGTAGTCAAGTAAGAGAAAAATATTAACCCTCAGTCAATATTCAAGTTAGAAAAAAAAAATAGAAAAAACCCTCAGTCAATATTCAAGTAAGAGAAAAATATAAACCCTCAGTCAATATTCAAGTTAGAGAAAAATAGAAAAACCCTCACTCAATAGTCAAGTAAGAGAAAAATATAAACCCTCAGTCAATATTCAAGTTAGAAAAAAATAGAAAAACCCTCACTCAATAGTCAAGTAAGAGAAAAATATAAACCCTTAGTCAATAGTTAAGATAGAAAAAAATAGAAAAACCCTCACTCAATAGTCAAGTAAGAGAAAAATATAAACCCTTAGTCAATATTCAAGTTAGAAAAAAATAGAAAAACCCTCACTCAATAGTCAAGTAAGAGAAAAATATAAACCCTTAGTCAATATTCAAGTTAGAAAAAAATAGAAAAACCCTCACCCAATAGTCAAGTAAGAGAAAAATATAAACCCTTAGTCAATAGTCAAGTTAGAAAAAAATAGAAAAACCCTCACTCAATAGTCAAGTAAGAGAAATATATAAACCCTCAGTCAATATTAAGTTAGAGAAAAATAGAAAAACCCTCACTCAATAGTCAAGTAAGAGAAAAATATAAACCCTTAGTCAATAGTCAAGTTAGAAAAAAATAGAAAAGCCCTCACCCAATAGTCAAGTAAGAGAAAAATATAAACCCTTAGTCAATAGTCAAGTTAGAAAAAAATAGAAAAACCCTTGCTCAATAGTCAAGTAAGAGAAAAATATAAACCCTTAGTCAATAGTCAAGTTAGAAAAAAATAGAAAAACCCTCACTCAATAGTCAAGTAAGAGAAAAATATAAACCCTCAGTCAATAGTCAAGTTAGAGAAAAATATTAACCTTCAGTCAAAAGTGCAGTTAGAGAAATATATAACCCCTCAATTAATAGTCAAGTTAGAAAAAAAGTATAACCCTGAGCCAATAGTCAAGTTAGAAAAAAATATTAACCCTTGGTCAATAGTCAAGTTAGATTATAATTATTATTTATTTGAGATAGTCAAGTTAGAGAAAAATCTATAGGAGAACAGATCAAGTACATCACATTATCAATAAAACTGATTGGATCGTTCAACCAGTCTACCGGTTGCCTAACTGCGAATATTATTTAAAATTAGAAAAAAAGTTATAATTGCCGTAGACTTGATTAATCGACAGAAATAACGTTTTACGAATATTTCACCTTTGGTCATTAGTCACAGAGTGATTAAAAAACATTTTTCGATCGGAGTAATAATAACAGAAATTTAATTTCGTACTGTCAGTACAATTAAACAAGCCAAGAAGTAGAAGCCCATCGCAATAAAAAAAGATATATAAAATTTTGCCTTTCTACATAAATTGATTATTTCGCATCCGATATCGGCGACTCTATGGGTCATCCACCATCTTTAGGTGAGTTGGGAATAAGAGGAGCAGTCTTTACCAAAATGTAGTCTAGACAAGTTCCAAAAATTATATTGAAATTATATTTCAAAGGAACATATCAAAGGCTATATATATATATATATATATATATATATATATATAAATTGTATTACTTGTTAAAGAAATCAATGCCAATCACTTAACTTTTTTACCAATAAAGCACTGACTCGTTTATTATTAAATTTAGATGGTTAGAATATTTATTAATTATCTCTGCAAGTATGAAAATTTTACTTTGATTAATAGAGGTCTTTATCCACTCGCATTGTTTAAAACCAATTTATCTCCATTTTTACACTTCCTGAAGAAAATGAATGTTTTTTATTCATATATAATCATTATCTTATGGTATAAATTTGGTATTTACTAATGGGGTACTTACATTTTTAAGCAGATTTCAAAACGCAGAGTTTTATGAGTTGTACTCATGGCACGATTTTCGAAAAACTCTTAAATGTCCATCGATTATACATAATTTCTCAGGTGCCCAAAGCGATCTCAAATATATATATATATATATATATTCAATATTGTGAGCGACCGCTAAAGAGTAATTCCTTTACGAAAAGCTATAAACCTGATATTCCTTGAAATATCTAAGTTTGCTATAAGAACAAATGGAGAGAGAACAATGTGAATATAATGGACTTTGCCAGTGACATAAAGTGGTCTGGGTGAAATATTTGTCACGTTTGCTCAACAAATACATCTGCTTCTAAGTGGTCTTCGTCCGACGTTCATTCAACGATATTGTTAACGAGACTTAGTTAAAATCGTACTTAAGGCCCGTGATTTAAAACTCAGAGAAATTCGAAAACCTGACATTAAAAATTGGCAAAATTGTCAGATTGTTTGATCTCTTGGTAAGAGTCAGTTTGTCGATTAATTTCTGATCGACTTGGAATTAAGTATCAATGCTTGATGGTTAACTTTGTAAGATTTGGTTGTTTCACTGAGAATGAGAGTCACTTCCCCTTGCAATGGTCTGTCAATCCTACCCTCACTGCATTCTGATTGTAGATTTACCAAGCTATATTAGCTGTACGGTATTTCTTCCGAAACCATATTTGTGATCTGTCATTACAATAAACTCTTCATTCCTAGACTGCTGTGGTCTTCTTATTTAACTTATTAGAGTCATCTATTGACTGTTAGGTATGGAAATCATTCTAATTATCATTTTCGTTACAATAAACTTTGTTTTCCGTGGAGAAATTGGTGAAAAGGAGACGTTTGTGCTGACTATAGAAGCATCTGGTCTCATTTTTCATCATGCCAACTTCTAATTTCAATCAGTTACTATCACTTCCTTAAGTTAAATGTTGCAAATAAAGGACACACTTGTCTGCCCTTTTTTTGCGTCTTCACTTTCACCTTATGTTGTCTTTTATAAGATACGAATGAGCCAAAATAATTACAATGGTTATTTTATATATATATATATATATATATATATATATATATAAGAAGTATAGTTCAATAAGCATTGATGGGTCAAATAATTAAAGTAATACAATGAGGAAATACTCAGAAGAATAGGATGAAGGTCATTCCTTTTAATTAATTAATAGAGAATCACTTGGGAAGTCTATTTATGGAAGTAACTCAACTTTATGTTAGGTAAAGTAATTGGTTTTTCTCAGCTACTCAAGTAGCTCCGCTGCATCGATAACCGCAATTGCTTTATAGGTCTCTTCATAGACACCCCACTACACTTAAAGATTATAAGTACTTCTCAATGAAGTCACCTGCTAAGGTATCCAAACTCTCGAGAAAAAAAAATGTGGTGGTAACTAACAAATATCTGCTGCAGCTAGAGTGTTAACAAACAAATAATGATAATTACTTTTACTTTATAATAATATATGGAATACAATTAAAATAATTTATAAAATCTTTTATTTGAGTTACGTTAAATCATTAACTCTCTACCCTTTATATGCAAGCAGAGACTTATCTATTTATGGTATCCTGCTCGGTTAATCGTCCTTCTTGTTGTTCATAGTTGAGGTCAAACCATACATATTATGTGCTATATCCAAGCATCGCCCCAGCAGGGATTACAGTAACAGGTGGAAGCAATTGTGAACTAAATGCAGAAAAGACTATATATTGTACAAGGAACAACGGTAAAAGAAAAATATTGGGGCAGCACTGTCTAATCATCTCACCAGATCAGTTTAAATTAAACATAAAAAAATGGACCCTTACACATTACTGTAATTTCAATCAATATATTATTTATCTACACGCTTTTCTATTGTCTGTATTATTAAGATCTATTTTAAATAATGACTGACCATTCAATTTCCAAAATGAAAATATATATCCGCTTACATTCAATGAAATTCCAAACAAATAACATGTGAAAATGATGATGATCCCAGTCAATGCATAAAGCAAGCGTGTCATATGTGATTTATAGTTGTTTTTTTTTTTTAAATGAATATAAAAAATTAAATTATTTGTTAACATCCACTTTTTGCAACTAAGGCTAATTGGGACGGGTTATCTACAGGTTACCACCCTTTTCTAGCCAGGGTGGGTATAAGGATTTCATTTAATGAATTCCGTCACTAAATAAATTCCTCTGCCCGGGCGGGAATCGAACTAGATTTACCTAAATAAAAATTTAATAAAGGATATAAGAAGGGTATGAAGTTAGGAAGTAGGCTGCAGACAAGAGATAGGGAGCAGTGGACATGTTACTGTAGGGTGCGTGAGATTCACGCATTATCAGCATGAGCTGATAACTTAATACAATGAATACACGGACGAATTGACAATAGGCATCATCTCTCTCACAATCTCTCTCTCTCTCTCTCTCTCTCTCTCTCTCTCTCTCTCTCTCTCTCTCTCTCTCTCTCTCTCTCTCTCTCTCTCTCTCTCTCTCTCTCTCTCTCTCTCTCTCTCTCTCTCTCTCTCTCTCTCTCTCACTCTCTCTCTCTCTCACACACACACACACACACACACACGCACACACACTCACTCACTCACTCACAATCACACACACACAAACACACGCTCCTCACTCACACACACACGCACAAACATGTTCAAAGTACACTCTTCTGAGAATATTCTGTTTTTTTAATTTTTAAGCGCTTTATCGTGGAATTAAATATTTTTTAAGTAAGGTCAGATTATTTAGAAACTGATATCATCCAACAGTCCATTGCAGTGCATTCATGAAACGACCAAAAGATTAGAGTTACATACGTATCACGCCAATATATTTTTTCACTTTAAAATCCAACGAGTACTTAATTCATTAAAACATTCTCTACTGACAGGTGATCTCTCCCAATTAACAATTGAAGAGACTCGTAATAACCACAAAGTGGGTTACAAAAGATATATTCTTCAGGAATTATCTAAATAGAAGTCTTTAAACTCTTTTCATCAGAGTCATATTCACCTGGATGACAGATTTAAATGTTGCAAACCATTCAGGTTTGAACCGTTCCCAAGTGATGGATAACCCGTTCTTATTATACGGCCCTTTGTCAGGTCTCATGATTGAACGTGTCATAATCCCAGGCAACTGACCCATTGAAAAGCAATTACATTGACCCGGATAATCATTTGATTGACGAATGAGACTAGTAGCGTTGCAATTTGCACAATTCGGAAAGGAGGACAGAGTACGTTCTCTTCCTGTTTCCAAGAGCTGAGTAGTCAATTGGTTTGCGGAGGTCACGAAAATACACGACGGTTTCCCTAACCTTCTTCATGAGAATAACTGACAACAATATCGTCAATAATTCCAACTGAAGCTAATGTTGTTAGTGAGCCAGATCTCAGAGGAATGAATACACTGAATAATCCCGTCATTCCCTACTTTGATTGTCCAAACTTTAACTTTACTTGCATTTGTGCAGAGTTGGAACAAGTCATAAAAAAAAGTCCGTCACGCAGGGGCTGCGTAAACTAAGCAGATTTCCTATCTTAAGTTTAGCAATAGAGAAATCTGCATACTGGTAACAGAACACCACCATAAGTAAATACAAACGGTAATGAGAAATCTTTCAGTAAATTTTAATAAACTCCCAACGGAAACGGCTTCTGAATTATAAGAATAATTTATATTTTAATAACTCAAATTTTAGTAGTCCAAGAACTAAAGAAGGGGTGGGGGCTGATGAACAGAACGTATTTGCATAAATCTCACAAAGTAAAGAAGGTTAGAAACGACCGAGACATTTAGAGGTTAAGTTAGAAGCTTCCACCAGAGCCGAGAATTACGAAAACGGCCGAACTAACCCGAACAACACCCGACCAGAGATTTCATAAAAATGCAAATATCTCGATTAATATTCAAGATAGAGAATAAGTGTATATAACAATAATTATAGTAAATTTAATTTGCAATAAGATTGGTTATATAAAATCCCACCTCTAAACCCCCCCCTCCCTCTGGTACGATTTCAGCTATTAACGAACTTGATCTGTCTTTTTACATAAAACGATTAAATATCGAGTTTCGTAACGATCAAACAAAAATTGTGACCGCTAGAGCGTTAACAGACAAATATATATATATATATATATATATATATATATATATATATATATATATATATATATATATAATTTTGAACGGACCTCATTTTCGTCATCTCCTGGGTAGGATCGATGGACATTTGAAGAAATTTTTCGAAACTCGCGTCATGAGTACGACCTCAATAGCTGATTTCCCTTAAGGGAAATCTGCTAAAAGACATTCTAGACGAAACGAAAAATGTATTGTCCTATAAAGGACCATAATTTAAGCAGATCTATTTTTTTGATAGAGGAAAGAAAATTCCTGTACTTTATTCTATTTACACATAGAAAGTAGTTATGTATTCCCTCGATCAAGTGCTTGCTATGTGAAGAATCATCCAATAACAAAATGATATTCAAATAGATCTTCAGGAAAACAATGCTAATTGCTGGTTTATCGAAATGTAATTCCTCGTTTACCAAATATATTTTCATGGCTTTTCAGTCATACTAATGATTGATTTTCATATGTATTTCCGTTGCGAGATTTCAACTTAGTCATGATCATGCCAGAGAATAAGAATAATAATCATGATCATTTTTATGCAGACGGTCCGAAATATTATACTGGTGCTCTTGCAATGTTAGTAAGTCCAATATATAAAACATTTTATGAGGTGGATTTCAGACTTGAGGTGTTTTTTCTGTGTGAACATTGGTTGTGCTCTTACTTTAATGTATAAACAAGATCTGCCCTATTTTTGGTTAGATCGTAAAATTGAGGGACTATTACAACGTAGGCGTTCAGAAATGATGAATACAAAAAACAATCAAACATTTTCAATAACTGGCTGCTGTTCTAAAATAAATATTAATCGTTGACTCCTGTGTACACCATGTCAGTTTGCAGAAACTTTTTTTGACACACTATGAACATTTTAAATGAAAACGATGTTATGACTTTATAATAGCTATTTGAAAGTTTGACAAATCTGTACCCGCGATGCTAGCATGAACTTGGAAGCTCATCTTTTCTAAGGAAAATAGGGAGCTCTAAAATACAAGATATAAACTCTCTCAGGGTATTGCGTCTCTAATGTGTTCTGGGAAAACTTCTAAGAAGAACTGTCTCAAGAACGGAGACAAAAGGAGACAATGGACGAAGATAACAGAGGAAATAAAGAAAATCAAGATACATCTGCCGATGTAAGTGGTAATTTATAACTTTTATGTTTAATCTTCTTTTAAGTATATGTCTTGATGATCAAAATTTCCATCTCTAAGGGTATGTAAAGTACGTGGTAGTTTGTAAAAGTTTTGAGATAAAGATTTTTTTCAAAAGAAGAATACAAATGTTCTACTTATACACAGAAACAACGTTACTTAGTCTAGCAAGCGTAATGTTTGCTGACCTTATCCTCACAGATATATATATATATTCACAGGTAATTATCTCTTTGGAAAAGTTGTATGTTTTTTTATGGTTTCAGATGACTTTGCAAACGGTGTGGAAAATCCATAGCAAGGATAATGAACAAAATTGTTTGAACTTTTTTGTTGCAATGTTTTTGTAAGTTCCCATAACAGCATTTTGAGTAGCCTCGACAGGCCGAGAATGTTCACATTAATTGTTTTCGAAGATATAGGCATGTTGTAAGTGAGGTGTCAAACCTAATTATCTCGTCTAATACATACAACTATTAATAGCCACTCATTTTTAAGACAATTTTAAGCATCAACATTTGTGAAGGTGTATTTTAATACCAGGAATGTTTCTTTCTGAAAGTAATTTAAAATCAGCCTAAAAAGTGAGGTATATAGTGGTTTTCGGCGATTTACGCTTTCTGGGCGCGTCAGAATGTACCAATCTTATTGCACATTAAATTATTAAATATACTATAATTATTGTTTTATGCATTTAATCTTTATCTTGAATATTAAGCGAGATATTTGCATTTGTCATTTTTCAGCCTTCAGCAAAACTCCACTTCTTCTCCTGTTACATAAATAATACTCTATTATATATAAAATCACATTATTCGAAGCATAAAAACCAAATATTGTTTTGAAGACACCTTTATTATACGAGATACATACAAATATGTTCTGGTGACCCCCCACCCCGTTTTAAATTCTTGGACTACTAAAATTTGATAGATTCAAATAAAAACTATTCTGATTCATTATAAATTACAGTACTAGATATAGTATATTTTTTTCAATAAAATTAATATGTTATATTTCTATATATTTCAGCAATTGTTTTTCTTTTCGTTGAGAGGTTGGCAAACCTGTTTACATTTCAGACGCTTCCCGTCGAGAGGTTTGTTATTATTATTTGTATTTATTCACTTATGTTGACATTTTTCTAAGTATATTGTTCATGTTTAACGCACAAGGTTCCATCTGTTAATTCATATGTCAGAAATGAAATGTACGAGATACAATGTGAGGTAAAAGTCGCATGAGTAGGGTCGGGCTTCTGAAAGCTGAAAACGCAATAGTACAGAAACTATATCGTCCTTCATTAATCCCTATTTATTCTATTACCACAATTGTGGGGTATTTGAATAAAAGTTAAAAGTTATAAAATTTAGGCACATCTTGAGCGCTTTATCATTCAAGATATAGCTTATCGGAAAGTGTCTAGTTCATTTATGGATGTTAGATAAATTTGGGTTCAGTTGTATCTATGGACATGGTGGGACATCAAGAGAACACGTAATATATAGAGCATTAAGAATGAACAAGTTTCATAAAAATCAATTATGTATTCCTGATTCCAATTTCTGACCATGCCCGGTTCCCCGTCCATAGTTATTCCTTGCGGAAGTTGCGCAAAGCACAGCGACACAAAGAAACCTGCATATCATTTAAGGAAAATGATGATGGGGTTATATCCCTTCATGGAAGCTCGGCCATAACTGCCGTTGTGCAACAAACAAAAACAGGGCCTAAAGCAGAGACCGCAGAAAGAGCAATCAGAGAGACTGTATACAGGGAAAGGGCCCCGCATTTATGCGGGACAACACAGATGATTGGCTACCTGCTTGTGTGGAAACCACGGCCCACCTCATCCAAGTTTCATCAGAACTACCGATTTAGATGACCGTTTCCACATCACACTGCCAAAGAACTAATGGGGCAGATGAACTCAATGTAAATGGCCTGGAAATGACAAACCCTAATATTATATTACGAATAGGTCAATTTTTCCTTAAGGTTCATTAACATGTTAACAAATTTTACCTATTTACATAAATAAGTTAAAGTCTATCTAACATCACAATATTAAATGTGTTTGCTTTTATTTCTCTCAGCGCCGGCGTCAATAGCGATGTAAGCATAATCTGCTTTAAATGATAAATACCTTTACTGTGCTAACACGAAATAAGCTAAAACTAACTTAAAATCGCCATGTATACTAAATTCGCCATACTTCCGGCATCATCTGTTCTGGAGAGCTCCGTCTGTGAGTCTTACATCCGCAGTGCTGCTCTGCTGGTCCCCATCCCAAATGTGTTCTCCGACAAAGGCCATTGTTCGATAAAGTTAAAACAACAAAAAAAAGTATATGTTAACAAATCGTACTAGGCTCTGGTGAGTTCAGATTGAGAGAAATGAATTGTACATATGTTTGCAATAAAAAATCAGGAACTGAAACGCGCAGGCAACAGAATAGGCGAGACGTGATGGACAAGGGATTCAGACAGCCTCAACAATCTTGGCCCTTGGTCCGTTCCATGAAACTCTGATCACTGAACTTCCGAAAAGTCGAACGGATTCTGCAGCATCTGGCAAAGCGATACACCATAATCTCGTGAAATAGGAACAGGAAGAGCGGTCTGACTTTTACAAACCCCTTACTAGGACTTTTATAAGACCTTCAGCCATTTAAGTAGGGAGACACGTATTCGCACCAATTAAAAGAGGAATTACAAACGTGCTGCAAAACAATACGTTTGGGACGCTTGCCTTGAAACAACATGACAAAGATCGGCTCAAGGCTTATTAGAGTTAGTACCTGTGGCTCATGTCTACATTGAGTACCCATATCGAGGAGTGGCTACAATGTAGGAGGCACCTAGCCGTTAAGCCTTAATCCTCCTACACCAATCCAACAACCTCAGGATTCTGCGTTTCCAGCGGTCTCCTCCAGGGAAAATTTCTTTTTTACGTGAAATATTTCGATAGTAGTGCAACCTTCTTCTTCTAGTGGTTTATCATATTTTTTAAATATTTTTCTATAAGTCTTGGCTATGCTGAAGTTAAATGGTTAACAGCACCTCGAGAAGATAATCACTATATCCTCGGAAATTCCTGGAAGAAAAGATAACAAACTACTAATGTTAATGTTTTGTTGATTTTGATAAATATAGTCTCATAAGATTAAATTAATGAAATACAATTATAATATAAGCAAGGAAACATGTAAAAGAATACTATTAAAATTTCTAGGAAAAAAGTTTCAATTTTAAATCATATATCCGTTGTATAAAGCAATATATGTATTTCAAAACGTTTTCTCGATAGAAATCCTTAAATAAACTCCTTTAAAATTACTAAAAGCTGACGGGATCTAAAAATGAAAATCGAAAGAAACTAATGACATTCAACCTAAGGCGATAAAAACTCTTTAATAACATTCTAAACATGTAGAATTTAAGAAATGAACGTTGCAAATATATCAGCTTAACCTAGAAACGTCATCGCGTGGGAGGTAATTGACATTTATTAAATGTGTCATCTCCATACAAATTCAAAAGTTATTTGTATCGTTTTATTTTCGGCCATAAGTAACTCCCACTTCAGCTATTTTTCCTCAAGTTTACAATAAACCAATATATCAAGAACGGTCTTATTCCAAGTTTGCTACCAAATAATATTTACATCTGCCCATTACTATTATAAATATGCAATATTTGCGATGTCATCAATAAATATTTTACGTTCTATACTCGAAAAATGTCGAGGTTTTATATGATCAACACCACACACGATATTTAACCGTTTCACGGCTGATATCGATATTGGGGGGGGAGGGTTGAAGGAGAATTAGAATGGTAAATTAGAAACTTCTTCATTGATATGAGCCTCGATTTTACGACTCCTTAAAAATTCTAATAAGTGGTTCTTCCTGTTCGTGCTTTTTTTTTTTTTTTTTTTTTTTTTTTTTTTTTTTTTTTTTTTTTTTCGTCCACTTTATGCTACTAGGCTAATCGGCACGGGTTATCTACAGCTTACCATCCTTTTCTAGCCAGGGTGGGCCTAAGCAGTTTATTTAATGAGTCCGTCATTAAATAAATTTCTACTGCCCAGGGCGGGATTCGAACCCGCCACTCTAGGTCAGCCATGCGAGATTAGGACCAACGCCCTAACTCGCACGGCCAACCCGCCAAGCTTACGAAAATAAACTGCTTTTAAACAAGCGTTGCATTGACACAGTTTTACATACAAATACATATGGAAGTAAAAGAGCACGATGTTAAAATATACGCACTAATCATGTTGCAAATAATTGAAATTCCATAATACCAATCAAAAATTGACAAATTATTATACAGTTTCAAAAATTCTAACTTTTATTTAGCCTTTGATCACTTCACGAATTCCTGCGTTGTGGATTTCTTTCTTGGGTTACTATAACCTTCAGATACCAATTCCTTAGATTGAGAATTAATACTTGGTCTCTTGTGATTTCATTAACACCAGAAAAACATGAAAAAGTGTCTGCATATTTCTTTCTCTGTCCGCTTCTTCCGTGTTCGTCTTCTGCTTCTTTCACTATATTCTCTGAATGATGGAGGACCTACATCTCCTCCTAGCCACTTGAAGTATTTTGAACTTTCCAGCCAAGATGTATTATTTATTAAGAAATAATGTTTTTTTATGTATTTTTCGCTGAATTTCTAACTTATTCCTTCTAAATTCACGAATTATATCCCTCTATTTAGAAATTATAATTTCTTGTCTAAATTGGACAATTGCTTGTTATCCCCAAAAGATGTCTATTCTAACGCCAAATATACCCAATCAAGCCTTATTAGAATATTCTTAATCCTATCCTTAAAATAACATTTTCTAATAATTTCTAAATGTAGCTAAATATTTATATTTTTCAGAATTTCTTTTAAAATTGTGAACACCCACTGGTTTTCTTAGATCCACAGAAGAACTTTCAAAGCCGTTTGTCATTGGTGGCTAATTTTTTCATAATCATTTCTATCTAAGGTGAAACTGAGTCAGGTAAAAAATGATATCGGGTGGGCATACAATTTCGTATTTTTTTGTATTCATTATCTTAAATTCTAATTAATAATTTTATGTTTGAAAGTACATACGTAGCTAACTTGTCTCTAACAATCCGCTGTCTATCTACATATTAAGTTGATATAATGCTTAAGAAAACAAACTTGCTACAATAGACAAAGTTCAAACTGCTACTAATCGAATTCGATTTATGACCGAAACTTCATTCCCCTTTATCCTTTTGACTGTTGGGCAAGTTTTTATCCCACCTACTCTAAATTTAGTGAAACAGATTTTTGCGTAGTTGGATTATAATCTACATTAATTAAAGCTCTACACCATATTGTGACGTTGAAACAACCCACGGTTGAGGTGATAATAATGAAGAGGTACTACTGATAGAATGGAGGAATTACAATACAATTTGATGTGGACTATTGGGTAGTAGGGATTGTTTGCAGAGGCGCCTACTTCTGGCAGCTACCTGGGACTCTGTTTACTGACAAACAGACCACTGACTATTTCCAAGTTAGAAGGTAAGATGTAGTGGAAATTCTATTCTATTCATCAAATACATTTAATCAGGAACTATTATTCATTGCCGGATTGATCATTGCTTAAGAAGATTATTCACATCAGATAAAGACTCTGTTAGAAGTTATAACAAACGGTTTAAGTCGAAGTCAGTTCATTTCACATTGCTATACTCGCTGAAGTGCACGATATGTTTCATTTTCTAAAAAAAAAAAAAAATCACTTTCTGGGTTTCCGAATTCATAGTGCATTAGATAATGCCTATCAGGTTCATTCTCCTTTCCACTATGCCAATTATAAGGCAGTTGTTTGTTCTTACGTCATCCAAATGACATGGCGAACAAGATAAGTATGTATTTTAGAATACATAATGAAGTACAGTGTTTGTTAAATACTTTTGTTTGAAAGGTATACATTGCTCTTATTATTATTCAATCAATTTGAGATCTGCTGCCATTTTTAACAGATTTTCCTTAAAGGAAATCAGCTATTAATGTTGCACTCGTGACGCCATTTTCAAAGGCTTTCTTCAAATGTCAATCGATCTTATCCAAGAGATGACGAAAATGAGATCCGCTCAATATATATATATATATATATATATATATATATATATATATATATATATACACACAGAGAGAGAGAGAAAGAGAGAGAGAGAGAGAGAGAGAGAGAGAGAGAGAGAGAGAGACATAGATAAATTTGGCAATAACCGCTTTGGAGGTCTTAATGTGTGTTTGACCGTTACGTAGCTCGATATATAAACGATTTGTGCAAAAGTAAAGATATATTCTCAGTAAGCTGAAGGTAAAAATAGGTGCAGGTTTTAACCCGCCTGCGGAAATCATTTGTTCACGAGTTGGCTACCAGAACGCTCTACAGTCGCAACACTTGTGGTTCAGCGGCAGTCTAACCCACAGTACAAACCTCTTCAGGTCAGCCTTGGATGACTAACTATTATGACTCTCATAGATTCCGTCCACAAGAAAGCAGACGCAGGGTTAACTGTCAAAGACCCCCATTCAATGGTGTTCAATGGGTCCCTCAGTCTTCTGGAGACAAAATATCCCAGATCCTTCATAGCGATAGCAATTCGTTGATCAACTCATTAAATAAAAACCTAAATCCAACAGCAGGAAAAGAGTGGAACCCTGATGGCCAGTCCAGATTAGCCGTAGATGCATAAAGTGATCGTAAATGAATAGCATTTATAATTTACACATATGGATGTCGGTAATATTATTCAGTGTGTAATTATGTGCATTGCACAGGAATATTCTATTTGACCAGATTTCCCTTAAGGGAAATCAGCTATTGAAGTGATACTCATGACGCGATTTTCGAAAAATGTCTTCAAATGTCCATCGATCCTATCCTATATTCATAATATAGTCATTATTCAAATTCAGCATTCAATATATATATATATATATATATATATATATATATATATATATATATATATATATGTTGTGTGTGTGTGTGTGTGTGTGTGTATCTGTTAACACTCTAGCGGTCTCAATATTTGTTTAATCGTCACCAAACTCGGTATTTAATTGTTTTATGTAAAAAGGAAGATCAAGTTCGTTCACGGCTGAACTCGGACCAGTGGGAGGGGGGAGGGGGTTCGAGGGGGTTGGAATTTCGAAAATTCGAAATATCTCCGTTACTATACGTCGGATTGAAAAATTGTATATGACCAATATTTACTACAAATATTGTTATATACATTTATTTTCTAATCTTGAATATTAACAGAGATATTTGCATTTTTATTAAGAGTAACGGACGAGCTATGGTCTTCTATTCATTCCCGTCGAAAGCTAGTTAGGCCGTTTCCGTAACTATTCGGCACTCGTATGGAGATTTCTCTATTGTATAACTTTACGTGGGAAATCTGCTTAGTTTACGCAGCCCTTGCGTGGCGGACTTTATTTAAAAAATAAACACTAATAATTTATTTAATTATGAGAGTTTTTCTAAGACATCTCAAATTCAGGAACTGTTTTAAATTTAGTCACTAATTGAGAGGGCTATTTAATAACAAACCATTATACGTCCCTATGCAAAGTTTTTTTTCCCCAAAAATTGATGAGCTTCAAGAGTTGAAAAAATGACCTAGGAAAAAAAAAGTAAGTTTAATTTCTGACAAGTCCTGCATTAGAAACATGTACAGAATGCCCCTGGAGGATATCTGAGCTGCCCCGAGGAGACTGGATCTAATATATACACTAGCAGGCCAAATAGCTAGACCAAGACAAATGATTCCAGCGTGACTTAACTCGACGATGAGGTGGCTGCCCTGCTTTTGTCACTCACTTAATGAAAGACGGTATAATACAGCTGGGGAAAAGGAAACCTGTTGCCTCTTACCAGATGTACTGGGCTTGACTAACCTATTACTGGACAATGGCTACACTGTAACAAATGATTGAAATATATGAGATCAGTTTTTAAAAAATAACCCGCGTCGCCGCAAACCTGACAACTAACCGAATTATACAGCATTTAATGTTTAACTATTTATGAGAAAATTGGTTAACAGCAATTGAGCGCTTAAAGTATTCTCATGTCAATGTAACGGTATAAAATGAGTAATAGAAAACGCGCTTTACGAACAATATTAATATCTGTAGATAGCTATGAATGGAGATGGTTGAAAGGTAAGTATCCCCGTTTCTATGCACCAAAACAAGACTTGTTATAAAATTAAAAATTAGCAATCTTATATTTCCGCTTTCCCCTTCTCCTTAAACATTTTTTTTTTCTTTTACTAACTTAGGTCAAGAAAGTTTGATCAAGTGTTATCGGTCTCCAAGGAGGTCGGGAAGACAACTTCTGTCTTCTAAATTGAGCAGGTTGGCACAATACCTTACCCATCGCTACCTATTAGCTTACAATTCGTTTGAAGCCCCTTTTATCTTTTATAGTCCTTCTCCATGCTCATCGCCATTTTGACCTATTTTGGATTGAGAAAGTAGTTCTATATTTCTAAGTTCACATAAACACACGCACAGATAAAGACACACAAACACACACGCGCAGACACATATATATGGGGCCCGAAAGCCGCGCCGTTTAAGGGGAGAGTACATCTACCACTACCCTCAGGATGTTGAAGATAAAATAAACTTTCAGGTTCGATCCCCACCAAGGGAGGACATTATTTCACGAGGTCGCTAAAAGAGTGCGCTCGTGTCGCAGGGCTTGTAAATCAGTGGGAGTCTAGCGAGTATAAACATCCGACAGACCCTAGGCATGACTCCCTTAGATCCCGTCCACAAGTAGGATGAATCAGCCAGGGTGAACTGGCGACAGAACCCCCAGATACAATGATGCCCGCCTGTCTACTAGAGACGGCTCACTCCAGGCCGTCCTTGGTTAACGGGGGTCATACGTCTAGCTGAAACCCAGGGGGCGGCTAAAGACCTCTATAACGCCAACCGAAAAATATATAAAAAGGAAAATTTATTTGTATTTGGGGCCACACAACTTCCAAATCTAGTTTGGCACAAAAAAAACTATAATATATATATATATATATATATATATATATATATATATATATAAATATATATAAACTTAAATAACATAACTTACACATAATGAAATAAGTACTATTCATTCAACAAAAAGAATAATAAAACAGAAGCTCGTAAAAATAGCTTTTTAGGTAAGTTTAAAAATAAAACCATCGATGATAATTGGAATGCTATGTCAGTGTTGATGTGAATGCTGAAAACACTAACGTTCAAAAAGCTCTATAATATTTAAACTACACAAAAAAAAAAAAGTCCGTCACGCAAGGGCTGCGTAAACTAAGCAGATTTCCCTCGTGAAGTTTAGTAATAGATAAATATATGTACATACTGCTAAAACAACACCACCGTGAATAAATACAAACGGAAATAAGAAATGTTTCATCCAATTTAAATAACCTGCCGACAGGAAGCGTTGGGTTAGAAATGTAAACAAACGGGTCTGCCCGCCTCACACCGGAAAGAAAAACAATTACTGAAATATATCAGAATATAACATATTAATTTTATTGAGAACTAATTACTATATCTAGTACTGTAATTAATAATGAGTCAGAATAATTGTTATCTCAATCAAATTTTAGTAGTCCAAAACCTTAAGACGGGGGGGGGGAGGGGGGGTGTCACCGGGACATATTTGCATGTATCTCGTATAATAAAGGTCTCTTGAATACAATTTTTGGTATTTAAACTTCGAATAATGTGATTTATTATGTAGCAGAGTATTGTTTATGTAACATGAGTAGAAGTGGTGGTTTGCTGATGGCTGAAAACTGAAAAATGCAAATATCTCGGTTAATATTCAAGACATTGAATAAATGTATATAACAATATTTACAGTAAATTTAATTTTCAATAAGATTGGTTCTGTACAATTTTTCGATCCGACCTACGGTAACGGAGATATTTTGAATTTTCGAAAATCCTCCCCTCTAGATTCCCCCCCCCTCCCCTGGCCTGATTTCAGCAGTTTACGAACTTGATCTTTCTTTTTACATAAAACGACTAAATATCGAGTTTGGTAACGATTAAACAATAATTGCGACCGCTAAAGCGGTAACAGACACACACATATATATATATATATATATATATATATATATACAGTTTTGAACGGACCTCATTTTCGTCATCTCCTGGGTAGGATCGATGGACATTTGAAGAAAAATTTCGAAAATCGCGTCATGAGTACAACCTCAATAGCTGATTTCCCTTAAAGGAAATCTAAAAGAAAATCTTAGAGCGTCAATAGTTTAACAAGATTGATTCAATAACATGTTTTGGTTAGATTTATAATAACAGAGATATTTTGAATTTTTGAAACCCCCCTGTTTCGGGTCTAAATGAACCACTAAACAGTTAAATATCGATTATGGTATAGATCAAATAAACATTTTCTATTAAAGAAGTGGAATCATAATTGACGACGTCATCACACAACGTATTTGCATTTAAGTCATGAAGTAAATGTTTATTGAGAGCAATATTTAAGGTCCAAATAAAGTGCTATAGGGTACAGCAGCTTATAGTTAATATGTCATGAGTAGGAGGAGTAGGGGTTTACTAAAGGGAGAAAAATAAAAAATGCATATATCTCGGTTAATAATCAAGTTACTGAAAAAATGTATATAGAACATGTAATTTTCAATAAGATTGGTTCTATACACTTTTTTGATCCGACGTATAATAACGGAGATATTTCGAATTTTTCAAAACCCCTCCCTCTAAATCCCCACCTCCCCCCGGTCCGGTTCAGCTATTAACAAACTTAATCCTTATTTTTCCATAAAACGGACTTTATTTTACTCTCTAGCTGTGTCAGAATGAAATAACTAAAAAACAAATACCTGCCCACTACCGTCACACAAACTCCACCTAACTCAAAGAAGGCTATCAAAGAAAATATTAATCCATCTCAGCATTCAAGGCGGTATATTGTTCCATTCTAATATGGAGTGGCCAAAAATACATTTTCACCATTTTTATTCTTTGCGTAAGGTAGGTTCTTCACGGAGTCATAATATAAGTGCCAGAAGGCTCAGCCTTAAGGTAAAGGATTAATATTACTAAACTAGGGCGAGCGACCCTCCACATTTATTGGAGACAAATATTTAATCATTTTCCAATACACTAGTTTAAGAGTTCTACCTCTTACTCACTTACTCAGTTTTAGCCCGCCGAACCCACCCAAGTAAATTCTTGATGGAAAAACTCTCTTTTAATCTATTTAAATGTCTTTCTACAACAAACCGTTGACGATTAGCAATTTTCTCTCATTCTAGTATATATATATATAATTCTACTGTACGTGTGTATGTCACTGAACTCCTCCTACACGGCTGGACTGATTTGAATGAAGTTTGTTGTACGCGTTTGGGTGACGCCCCGGATGGTTTAGCGTCACAACTTAGTCCAGCAGGACTGGGGGTCGTAAGGGAGGCCTAAAATTAAAAATAGCCATATTTTGTTTCCTATTGGTTTTTTCGGCAAATATGCACAGGATAAAAGTTGTTTATTTTTTTATTTAGAGTAACTTTTGTTACTTTCACTTCTGTCATATAACAAAGTATAATCGAGATAAACACTAAAAAATTAAAGTATTTTATTGGGCACTACCGATTGATCCAAACATAACAAAACTCGGTATGTGAATTAGCATTAAGTCTTCTATGATTGTAAGCTATATTACATTTTTTAGGTTCGAACGGGAGTGAAGGTTATAAGGGAGGCCTGAATAAAACATTCGCCATATTTCATTTTCTATTTGTTTTTAGGCAAACATGCACATAACAAATGTTGTTTTTTTTGTTATTAAAAGTAGCTTTTGTTTTAAACATAATATTATTAAATTTAATGTCCTAATCTCTTGAAATATCATTTAGGACAACGTCTGCCGGGTCCGCTAGTATATATATATATATATATATATATATATATGTGTGTGTGTGTGTGTGTGTGTGTGTGTGTGTGTGGTTTTTTTTATTTATCAGTTTATCAAGTAAGACTTCTACTTCTTACAGTATATCAAGAAGTCTTCTATTCTATTCTCCTCTCCTCATTTGGTGTATCAGATAGTATTTCATTGAATAGCCTGGGAATTATTTCAGCAAGACCCAGGCAATCCATTCAGCAACCTAAATGTCATTGCTGACATCTTTTTTGGCGAATCTATTAGTTTCGCGTCGTTCTTTTCGTTACATCAGTATTGCTCTGTCATGGCTCCAGATTTTTTGAAGCTCCCCTAAGCTTCCCTAAACCAGTAGAGTTGAAATAAAAGATTATAGACCCTGAGAAGTGCAGCAAAGTTGAATAGTTAATGATGTCAAGCCAATAGGGACCCAATAGCCGTAACAGATATCCCATGTACGTACATTTTGTGCACTTCCACGGCGATATATTTCGACATTTGATCAATACCTCGCTATACTCCGTGAACCTAGTCTATATTCTACCAGCCCGGTGTGTCATTATTTTTGGAATACCTTCTTCTAGTAAATAGTACTGGTGTAAAAAGATGTTTATCCTTTAAGAATCAAAGAATCTAACCCAGAGCCTCAAATAAAATTATATGTCCAATAAAATGTTAAATATAACCATTTTCTTTCAGATTTTGAGCGTTCTATTGGTGCCAATATGATACTTAAATCTCACTCCTGGAATGACAAACAGATGAAGTTACCTCATATTGTCTTCTCTTTTATCCCTTTGTAAAAATCCAATTTAAATGAAATCAACAAACATGTTTTAAGTAAAAATGATGTTCAATATTATTATTTACCCTTCTTTATATTCCTTCTTCTTCAAACCAGTCAATTAATTTGACGTTGTCCCAAACGCACCTATGATGCTCTCCTACAGCTTCAAATGTCATTCTATCAGGTGTTTTCTTGTTTTGTTCGAGAGTCTAGGGTCCAATGTCAATATCACTGTTGTTCTGATAACCGTTCATTTAGACTTTTCTACTGACTCTTCAAGCCTGGAGCTTTATCTAGGGCACTGAATCAGCTGATATACGTCCATTGTGGTTTCATATCTCCACATTCTTTTTAGTAACTATATCTCCAAGCCAATTAAACGAGTTGCAACTGGGAAAAATGTACTCCTTGGATTCGACAAGACCATGAATCTTCTCTTTTTGTATTTTGTTTCTCATGTACTTAGTATTTTCATTCCTTGTCCTAACCAGAGATCTTGTTCTGCTCTTCCAAGTTCTTGAGTTTAGAACACCCCGTTATTTCTACTAGTGATTAACACAGCATACCCCTGTGCTTTCTAAGCTTGTTGTATTTAATAACGTTGACTATACTTGGAGAAAAGAAAACGTCCAATTCTTCAACAGTTTTTTATTTCAGCGCTAAGAGCTTTCAAAGACTGTTGTCTCCATTTTCAAAGCTACACATAAAAAAACAACACCAATAAAATCTATATTTACCTTAACAAGACTATAAAACATGCTTGCACCAATAAATAAATACACAAAAATAAATATTTAAATATAAATAAATATAGGTCAAATATTAATACACGGAGGGTGGCAGGGACATAGCTAGAGAATATATACTAGGCTTCTTGCATGCACTCAAGGGGAAAGACAGCAAGTGACTGGCGGGAGATAAGATCGAGCTCCAGTACCCCCACCATTGCAGACTTATAGCAATCAGTCTTCCTATTCAAACAGCGATCACCAATACGTTTCTTGTTCATCTCAATCTACAGGCCTTCTATAGAACGTAGTAATATCCACACTTCATAGGCAGCTTCGCTATGGACTTGTCCTTGGTGGAAGACAAATTCCGAATCCGAGTGATACCTATGATTTCTACAACATGTTTTTATGTTCCTTCCTGTTTGACCGATGTGACACCCATGACATGCACTACATGCTAATTTATACTCACCAAGCCCTCATCTTTGGCCCTGCATAGCATATCGCTCAGATTAGGTCAGCTCATATATTTAGTCTTTATGTTTAGTATTTCTACTTCCAGGGTGAGGCTATCACTACAGGAATCTACTTGTCTCAAGCCAGTGGTAGCTCAATATCACGAGGTACATCAACTCGGATTGTGTCGTAATAGTAAATGTTGCATCATCAACGTTTATTTGATAATTGTTTAGGTATTTTCAGTGACTGTATTTCCACGATCACTCTTGAAGAGTTCACAATGCCATATGCCTTTCGGGATTTTCTGAAATTCGTCATGAGTACTACCTCAATAGCCGATTGCTCCGAATTGACCCACAAACATGATATATAAATAATTAGGAATCACTCTAGTGAAATTATGGCGACAAAATTTGCATACGCACCACCTGAGTAAGAGATCTTTTTATTACAGGATTGGTGACATGAGAGATCTCTTCCGCCCTTAGAAATAAACGAATGTAAGCAATAAAGCCTGATCCAGGAGGCAATAAGACACAGGGAGAGAGACGGGAGAGAGAGAAAGCCAAAATCAATCTCTAAGGAAGGCAGCAGGAAATGGGAAAAAGGTGCAGACACTCTTCCCCATTTCTTGTCCGACCATGGTCCCACATCGATCCTACTTTAAATGCAAAAGTCGGATAACCAAAAGTCCCACTAAGATTACTCCCCATGTTCCATGGATGAAGTCATAAGAATAAACTATGGCGACATTTGCTCATATTCCTTCCAGCTTGTGGCAAAAGATCATCTCTATAAGCACACCTAAATCTTCATTATTGTTTTCATGGGCTGTTAGTGAGATGTTAACTGCTTTAAGTGAACATTCTATGAAAGTATAAGGATTTAACAAATCCTCAAAACACAGTGAAAATACAAGAAGTTCGTTAATTTGTTATGGACTGGAGATTTTCTTTAACAGTAATTTTAGGACATACATATATAAATCAGACTGGTTGATGACCCGATGCTTAATAATGGACATGTTTAAAATTTTAAAATAACCCTTTCTATAAATCCCCACTCCTCCTGACTAAATTTCGACATTAATGAACTCGATCTGTGGTTCAAATCAAACATCATGTTTAGTAACAATCAAATGACAATTACAGCCCAGGGTAAACACGACGATCGAAGTATGTCTTCAATAATGTCATCGTGGGTTCAACCTCGATTCATGATTATTAGGCTCAAGGATAATCATAACAATGCCACAAGCCCTCCCTTATGAGTTTGACATCTATTGGTATTTTAAGACTGCTTTGGTTTTATAGAGCCCTTTTCAATAGTTATTCAATAAAACATTGCACACATTGACAATACTGACGGCTGCATTAGCATAAAGCAAGCATAAAATACTCACGTGTAAAATCCAGAGAACTCTCTGTCAAAGTTTTCCTTATTAACTAGAGATTTCTTTAAACAGACGGCATAGATTTGTCTTAGCCATTAAGTCACAGGTGCAGAAGGCGGGCAGGACATATTTTAGCAGAGCTATGTGTTGTGTGCCAGCCGATATAATCTCCAATTTTCTTTACTACCTTCAAGTTTCCTCAAGAACAAATGTTACGGAATTCTAACTTCTTCAACTTGAGACTAAAGTAAACTAATTAATTTGACAGTTTTTGTGTGTGTCTATTTTTATTAGAAAGTCATATTTGTCATCGACAGACACCTATATTTTATGTGTATAATAATAAAGAGATGAGTATAAAAGTGCCTTACACGTTACCCAGAACTGTTAAGTCACAAATTCGAAGAATTTCTATCTATAAACCTATCTGTTTCAATAAACCTATAGAAAATGCTTTTGGCATCAGCCCAACACTTCCAGGCACCATCAAACTATAAGCACTTTGTATCTCGTGTGATAGAATACCTTCCTCATTTAAAACCAATAAACCAGAATTATTTTCAGAGAAATGTATGCTTGAGTGTACTGATAATGTCAAATGTTTACAAACTTTTGTGATTGCAGGTGATAGAAAACCTGTTTATTGTTTTTATTAAGAGGTCCAAGACAAAGAGGATTTGCTCCTTGGAAAATATCAATAAAACAACAAAACCCGACAACAACAACATTTATAGGAAATTAAATTTTGATTAAGATTGTGTGGATACAATTTTTCTCTATTAGTCATACTGGCTTAGACATTACGATTTTTATTATTTCCCTCCCTTCTAAACCATAAATTCATTGACCATCAATAAGTTGTTAGGTTTCTCACGGTTAATATTACAAAGGATAATGTTGGCAATATGGTTCAATTGAGTCACTTTCACATTCGGTGGTTGCTCCACTTGCAACCTACTTTGTAATGAGCTATCCTCCTGTAGCATGTGTAATTATGGTCATTATCAGTACTAATATCCATGGTATAAGGATCTGTGAGGCTGTTAGGTAGGAGACATCTGAGATAAGCCAACAATCTTTAATAATCAATATTGTCAATAATTCCGATTGGTTGATACCATAGGAAGATAACTTCTGACTTCTCGATATTTTACTTTCTTTAATTACATGGAGAGGAGTTAATTCCAAGAATGTCTTTGTATGAATAGATCTAAAATTTTTCTTTATATTATAACTAAATCAATGAAATATAATAAACGGACTCCAGAAGATAAAAGTCAACTACTAAGGAACACAATAAATTATACTTTGTAATTGTTAATTGATAACCATGCTTATTTGTGTTTTTTGTCTTTTAGTCTGCCTGGTCTATATGATTGGTACTATCACCGATTTCTATAATCTGGCGAGATGACTATCAATTTAAAGAAAGCAATCAGTACTACCACCACCTGGCAATTCTCCGTTCACATAATTAGCAAATTGTTGAAACGTAATTATCCTTCTTCATGTCTTCATAACTTTATTAATGGTCAGACAATGAAGGTCTTGAAAAAAAAGGCCCGCCATGTGGCTGCGATATTTTTCGTTCTGTTAACAAGTTGTAGGTTCTCGAGGGTCGGACGTAAGATTTCCCCGGGATAGAGACATCTCGAAAGCACTGACGAAGACAATTAAGCCCCACTACCCAGACAAGACCATTAGAGTTAACTAAGAGACCAGTGTTCAAGTCATCGAATATTGGGCTCTGTCCGAATAGTATGTTTCATTTTTCGGTCAGAGCTGTTATACTAATATTAATGTTATTTATTTACGAGCACTTTAAACTAAGCAACTAAAGCTAATCGGAGCGAGTATTCAACAGGCTGCCACCCTTTTCTAGCCAAAGCGGAGCTAAGGATTTTATTTAATGAGCGCATCACTAAAGAATCTATTATACTAACGAAAGGAGTTGAAAATACAAAGAATAGTAAAATTTGCACATATAATACAGGTGCCTGACGAATTGCAACTATTTTTTATAAGCTATTTAAATTTCGTGTGACCAAACAATACTCAAGGAAACCTATGAAACGGGGGTCCTTAAACGAAGCAGATTAATACAGCAAGTATACAAACGACACACATTACTCCAGCATTCATTCTATAATCTATTTCTTCCATAGCAAAACGACTTGAAATTAATGGTAGGCAAATAATTGTTTTTAATTAGATTATGAACAAGATTGTTTATATCAACTACTTCGAATAGGCGCATAGTAACGAAAATATTAATGAATTAACCTCGCTCCCTTCTGATCATATTGCAGCCATTAACACCGAGAGTAAAGTTAATTTTAACAATGGTATTAGGGTCCTCGTATTCTGTAAACATATATAAAAAGAAGACCTTAAAGAATTTTCTTAGATCCTTAGTAATTTGAGTCGGTATATATTTTAGTTAACATTATTGCTTTTAGCTAGCATTTATGGCACAAAACCTTTCTGGAAGAATACAATGACGATAGCATGACTTTTGCGAAGATTATAGATTATTTATGTTTAGTTTTAAGTCTTTATGCAAATGTATTTTGTCCCTCCATCTATAAAATATTCTTCCAGGGATAAAATATTTCATATTGGTTATTGCAAGATCAAGAAAGTCGAGCCCTACACAACGAGAGTCCTCTCCGACAGTTCACACAATTCTGTAAAAAACGACAACTTTAAATAAAAATACTTCATTATGTATACATCGGTCGACATACAGATCATAGATTCCACAATAGTTCGTGCAGAGTAAGCTCCTCTGATGTTATGTACTTAATTACCAACTCACTGACATCATCAAACTCTGTTCTTTCGCCGAATAGATGTAGAAGACTGTTTTTATATATAACCAACACTGTGCACGATGTAGCAATTGTTATACAGAGATATGAATGAATACAGTGAATAAAAATAAAACATCATGGGATTTATGTTTGCATATACCAACAGAGACAGCTAGCCATTGAAAGTATGGTCCAATGTAGTAAACTTCAGAGTGGGAGACTTTAAGCAGGGACAATTCAGATATAAGCCGATCAGTGGAGCATCTAGATCAGCTGGGTATTGTTTAATATA